>JBBPSL010000094.1:17497-41856 GCA_038093555.1 Butyriboletus appendiculatus
TCATGTCTGGGTGGCGACCAAACGCGTCGTCGAGTCCGGACTGTGAGCATGTGATGCGGGTACATTCTTATCGTGTTCTCATGCATGGCATCAGAATCAAGTTCACCGACAAGGAAGCGCTCATACGAGCGGTGATGGACCAATTTGTGAGTCCGACTTCTAAGTCCCCCCCCCCGCGCTCGGCGTTTGAGACATGCACGGTTCGTAGATGGTCGAGCTGGGCCTGGTGTTCCTCGACCTATGTCCAGGCCCGCTCGTTCTCTTTGTCGATCCGCGTCTTCATGATGATTCGGATAAGATGGTATCGAGGGCCACTGCGATGGTGGCCAAGTTCGACGAAGCGCACGTGCGGCGATGGCGAATCATTGTTACAGTTCGACGTCCCCCCATTTTCTCGTTCGGTGGCCGAGCTCATGTATGCGCCCCTGTTTTAGTTGCCCGCGACCGAAGACGGTATCTGTGCTGCCCAAGTGCTCACCAACAGACACGGCATCCAGACGCACCTGTCGCTGGTGTCGTGCCTTGCGCACGCTGCTGCGTGTATCGAAGCGGGCGCGGGGACGGTGAGCATGAGTGTCGAGCCGGTGAGCTTGCATACACGCTCGCTTATCGTCGTATGACCGTAGTGCATTCCAGATCATGGAATGGTACGAACAGCAACACGGTATCCAAGCAGGACAAGGCATCGAAGCGATACAGTCCTGTGCCACCTTCATCCATCGTCACGGCATCAACACCACCCTGCTCACGACCGACGTGCGAACGGTAAATTGTGCATGATCTTGTCCGTGCGTGCGTGACGGTTGATCTTGTCTGGACAGTGGGCCGAGTTGAAGCAATTAAGTGGCATCGGCGCGGCGGCGCTCAAGAAGGACCAGCTCGACCAAATTCCGATGCAGCGATTGACGACGTGGTACCCACGACCGGACGACACGTCCCCCGCGACCCTCCGTGCTCTGCAGGCAGACTATCCATCGCATCATCTGGATTCGAACAAGGGCTTTCTGGCGTCTCTCCCCGCTGAAAGTCGAAGTTTGATCTCTGCTGTACTCTACGTGCGTCTGGGCAAGATGGCCGCCCAGATGGCGACGATCGAAAAGGCGGTCTGGCACGACATCAAGCGACGTATCCGTCTCGAGACGATCCCGCTCGAATCCCTCTATCGTCGTCCATCCCTGTCGACAACGCACACGTCCGCTTCTTCCAAACGGCACAAGTCAAGAACCCGGCGCAGGGGCCCGCAGGAAGAGCCCATCCGCGAAGGCGTCGACTACTTTTAAAAATAAATTCACCCGACAATGCCTTTCTAAAAAAAAAAAAAAAAAAAAAGGAAAATTTGTAACCCTCCCCCGCGCATCCCCATTTGTATTCCTCTTGCCAATTGCTGTATTTCTTTTTTTTTTTTTTTTTTTCTACGCCCGCTGTTCGTATCCGAAATGATCAAGTCCGTTCGTTTGATGGGCGGCGAACACTTTTTGCCAAGCTCCTATCCGTCAAGTATATGCGAGCGTATTGCGGATCGTGGTGAATCAGACTCGGCGGGGCCCTCTCTTTCTCCGCTCTGAACGCTCGCTTTTGAAAAAAAAAAAAAAAAAGGGTATATGCCCCTGAATAGGACGATCATCATATGATGCGAGCAAGGGCATGCGGCCCTCGCCATCTAATTATCATACGGCGGCGGCGTCCCGCCGTCCCTGAACTGACAGCTCGCTATACCCCCCCCCCCCCCGCTTCACCTGAGAATGCTGCTCAAGATGATATATCATATCACTGCGACGAAATTGTATGCCAATCCTCAGGTTTGACAGCTCATATATAATATATGAACCCGCCGTGGTTTTTTCCCAGAAAGACTGACCCTTGGACGCCACTCGACCCTTTATCCAAACGCGGGTACGTCCGATTCAGTCGTGCGATTTTTTTTTTTTTCTTTCCCTCCAAGTGTGCATATTGTATTGTATCGTGCGGCGAGGGGGGGGGGGGTGCGTTGCTTTGGGATCTCTCCTATATGTCGATATATATTTTTGGGGAGGGGGGGCGTGCGATAAGGATGGCGGTATGTTGCCAATCATATCTCGATTCAAAAAGAAGAAAGGAAGGAAACACCTTTCCGTACTTTAGTCCCGGAATGGACACATTGTCGGTACCTTTTTTTTTTTTTTTTTTTTTAATTTTTTCCCGCGTCTCGTTGTCGCCGCCATACAAAAAGTATATTCTATACTGGAAAGGATCGGTTTGAACTCGGTATCGCTCAATCTCCCGTTCGTATGTTATTTCCAACTGACCTGAGAAAAAAAAAAAAAATGAAAATAAGAAATCGAGATTCGCGGCAAACCAACAAGTTGGCGCGTCCCATCACTGACTAGAGCGCATCCCAAACGCGTTGCCACCATCGTGACCGCGGACCGCCCACCGTCTCGCGCGCCAACCATGCCTGTTCCTCGTCGTCCATCGCCTGTTTCCCCGTCACGAGATCCACGTCGACAGCGGGAATAGTACGCGTCCGGAAGTAAACTTTGTATCCCACCCATAGGACGGCGAAGATGGGAATAGGGATGTAAGATCTGACGATAAGTGGAGCATCTGTCAATAACGCATGAAAGCGGAAATGAAGCCTTCTCTCTCTCTCTCTCTCTCTCTCTCTCTCTCTCTTTTTATTTTATTTTTTATAAACAGTGGCCACTCACGTGATGAAAGAAGTCGATACGAATGGCAACCAGGTGCTGAATCCTTGGGAAAAAAAAAAACCGTTGAGCATGACTTGACGGCACGACATACGTGAAGGCAATATAGGGTGGGGCACTCACCGTTGAACGTCAAGACAAGACCGGTAAAAGACAATGCAAACCACGAGCCGAATGGTTGCAACGGCGCCTTGTAGGGCAATTTGTCACGATCAATCCCTTGCGCCTTCAGTGCGCGCATGAACGCACTGCCATTACCCAAACATCAGCCCACGCGAGCCCTGTTGTCGGGACAGCGCAACACGCCGCCGCCGCCATCATACATATATAGGAGGGGACTGACATGTGTGTGTACGAGATACACATCCACGTAATCGCGCCAAAGCTGGCGATCAAATTCGAGAACCAACCAAAGGCTGAAAAGGATATGAACGCCAAGATGAGCGGCGGTTCGAGTGGGAATGAAAGATGCCCTGATATGATGGGTGCCTCACCGACCGAACTGGACGAGCTCGCATTCAGAAACGTCAGGAAGCAAACCAGTGTATTGAGTAGCAATGCTGGCCAGGGGACACCCCATCGGTTGACTTTGGCAAAGATTCTTGGCGCCTTCCGCTCCACAGCTAGGCCGTACAACGTCCTCGACCCGATATAGAGATCTGAATTCGAGGCACTGAGAACGAATATCAGGACGATACCGTTGATGACATGATTGATAACGCGAATCCCAGCCAACGTCGTGGCTGTCGGGGAATCAGATAACGATGCTATACGTGGAAACACACACTACTACTGACCCACTACGAAAGGAGACGAGGCTGCGCCGGCCTTGGATGAATTGGCAACGAATAAAGTCTTACGGACGGTTAGGCATGGCGAGAGCGATCAAGGTGTGGTTACTCACGTTAGTCGTGCTCGGAACCGTCAAGCTGATCACAAAGGTCCCTCCGATATAGAACACTACTATACGATAAAACACTCTCCTGATCGCTATCGGCACGTTCCTCCTCGGATTTTGCGTCTCGCCAACGGTAACCCCGATTAACTCTGTCCCGATGTAAGAAAACAGGGCCGTTGTCAAGGTACTCCAGAAGCCAAGAAATTGCGATAGCTGCGCGTTGTGAACTTGGCTGATGAGGTAGTAGCCCAGGGGCCCGTTCGGAGGGTTCCAGTATCTAAACCCAATACGGTCGTGGTGAGGGTTTCCGCCGAGGTCAATGATCAATCCCATCAAGATCAATCCCACCAGCGCGATAACCTTGATGCTGCAAAACCAGAATTCAAACTCCCCAAAGACGCGTATTCCCAGCATGTTGACACAGAAAACTAACGAGGCTTCAGTCACATCTTGACCAGCACAGCGAGCCTACCGCTCTCACTGAAAGTGATATAAATCACTGAGGGGACCGTCAATCGCTGGAGGAGCGTTGCAACTGTCCGAGGACTTACGCATCCAAACTTCTATAGGAACAGAAAGCGTCCAGTACTGAACCACCGCACCGGCCGCATTGACGTTGTTGGTCGTCTGAACGAAATACTTGAAGAGATAGTTGTATCCCAGCGCGAACCCAAACGCAGGATCGACGTAGCGTGCAGCATAACCAGCAAACCCCTTCTTGTGCGGTAGATAAGCCCCCATCTCTCCTATTGCGATCATGACGAGATAACAGATAAAGCCCATGAAAGAGTACCCGAAGCAAAGGCCGAGCGGTCCTCCTCTGACGAGAGCGGTACCTGAACCGATGATAAGGCCAGTTCCCAACGAACCGCCGAGCTGGTGAGATGGTCGATATGATGCGAGGGGGTTGAAGACGACGTTTGGCGTACCGTAATCATGGAGATTTGCCTCGCATTGAGGCCGCGGTGGAGAGACAGACCTTCGTCCGGGTCGACAAGGACCGACTTGTCCGGCACACCGTGCCTAGATGAACGAGAAGCTCCCTTGGACGGTTTCATGGCGAGCGAAGAGAAGCGAAATTCAAGATGAAGGCGGTCTCCCTCGACCACGCCTCAGATGAGACCAAGCCATGAGAAACCGCTTCAGTAATTCTGCTAGTTTTGGTTGTGCTTTCCAGCTAAATAAAGCGACGAGGAGAGATAAGGAAGATGCCACGGCACAGTGAACCGCACTCGACTCCGAGCAACGCCGACGTCCGCTGCGGTGAGTCAAGCTGGGTAAGCCAGACTCGTGTCTCTGTGGGAGGCTGTTTATTCAAAATAAAAGTTGGTCAGCGGTCTCTTTGCCAGCTATCAAATCCGAGTCAGTGGGCGTCTGGGAACGGTGGTGGTTTTCGGAGAGACCCGATATGGAAAGCGTAGTGTTTCGTCTTCCCGACTTTCGGGCCGTTTCTCCTTGACAATCGATATCCACTAGACCTGTATACCCCCATGGCGATACATCTGTCCTCCACGGAGGACTATGAATCCCTGCTAGACAAGTACGACACATGGATGTTTGACTGCGATGGCGTCCTATGGCACGGAGACCGCCCAATAGACGGTGCTGTAGAAGTGCTCGATATCCTGCGGAAGCGAGGCAAGCACACTTGGGTACTACACACGTCTCCGGTCGATTTTATTCACTCAGTTTTTCAGGAAAACGGCTCCTCTTTGTGACGAACAATGCGAGCAAGTCCCGAAAGAGTTACAAGGACAAGTTTGACCAGCTCGGGGTACAAGCCACCGTGGTGAGGCACCGTTTCCACGCAAAACGCAAGTCTGTTGGCTCGATATCTGACTATTCTGTGACGTAGGATGAGATCTATGGATCTGCATACGTGGCTGCCGTTTACATTTCATCCGTGATGAAACTTCCAAAGGACAAGAAAGTGTATGTAATCGGGATGTCCGGGCTCGAAGACGAGTTGAGAGAAGAAGGCATTTCTTTCATGGGAGGCACGGTACGCCCTCTACACGCTCCGTGATCCCAATGCATACTCATCTCACCGCATCCTACCTAGGATCCGGCGGATAACACGCTCGAACCATTCACTCTGGCCAATTTCACCTTGGATCCAGACGTTGCTGCTGTTTTGTGCGGTCTCGATGTGAAGATCAACTATACGAAGCTCTCAAAGGCTTTCCAATACCTCACTCGCAACCCTGGTTGCCAGTTCCTCGTCACCAACGACGATAGCACATACCCCAGTGCAGATGGATTACTTCCTGGAGCTGGGTCCATTAGCGCACCTCTCCGTTTTGCGTTGGAAAGGGATCCTATCAGTATCGGGAAACCTGCAAAGACAATGTTGGACTGCATCCAAGCAAAGTAATTCACGTCAATTCACGCTCAGATTAACCAAAAACGCTAACGATACCCTGGCCAGAGTCAATTTTGATCCAGCACGCACAATCATGATTGGAGACCGTCTGAACACCGACATACTTTTTGGGCAAGCTGGAGGTCTCGCAACCCTGCTCGTTCTGACAGGTAAGTGATTGTGGATCATATGATAGACGGTAATGATACCATCACAATCAGGCATCACTTCGAAGGAAGACATCACTGGTCCCCACGCTTCATCAATTGTTCCCGAATACGTCACCGAGTCAATAGGTGATTTTTGTGCAGTAGGATCATAGAAATTTGTAGATGACTCGCCACTGGCATTGGCGGTGTCAATCACTCTTGGGTTTTAATGATTGCGATTGGATATGCTCTGTGGCAAGCCACCTGGCTATGCTAAAAGCAAATTCGAAGAACGCGCCAATAATGTAACCTCAGGGCGTCAAAGGCCTTGCCTACAGAGAACATTAAATAGGTATAAGTTTGGAATGACTGGTTCACACCTGCCAAGGGCGATCCCAGTCGAGCGCAATGGGAATAGCGCCAAGCCAACCACCAATGAATGTCCCAACTGCTGGGTAGATCATCCCACATTCGATCGCATTCCTAGGTCTATAAAGCGGTTTGCCCGAGGAACATGCCGTCGGGTTTCTTCACTTACGATAGTTCAACGAAGAACCGTGTCCATGTCAATCTGTTGATCATCGATGGGGTGTCTGGAGCCAAGGAAGGCAATCCGAGTACGAATGCAGGTGTTAAGGTGGTCAAAATGGCGATCACGAAAGCTAGGAGTGCTTTTTGCAAGATAGCAACTGTCGGATGAGTGAATGTGGTCGACCCCCCATAAGTTCTACCTGCACACCGTGAAGCGTAGACTGACTTCGACCTCGGTCCCCCTGACTCTCTCCTCAAAAGACCACTTTTGGACCCAGCTCGCCCACCACACCTGCAAGAGAGTAAGTCCAACGGATATCCAACCAAATATCAAAGATGGGTCTCCGATCAACGTCTCGATGAATTCTGACTGACAGAGGTCTGTCTGTCTTTAGCACAGCGAGGGGTGCAAAAAGACGGGTTGTTTGATTCAGAGGGAGGTACAGGGCGGTGAAGCCGACGAGGATTCAATGTACGCCGAGAACGGAGGCATATTGAGCGAATGAAAAACGATCTAGTGTCGCTGGCGCGGTTTCACCAGACTTCAAAGCTTCACCGACGTCGCCTTGCTAGTGGTTGGCGATTGTGCGGCCCATGGGACGAAGTTTGGAAGCGAATAGTTTGGGGCAATTACACCAGCGCTGAGCGCTTGTGTGGCCAACAGACTTTCACTGGCCCCAGCTGGCATAATGCTGACCTCGACCGGCTCACGCCTGTTCCGATTCCTGCTATCACTTGTCATTCGCCTCCGTCTCTCCGTTGGACGCATAGCACTCGCACTTCGAGCTCGGTTCGCCTCACTTTGGAGGTTAATTCCGACATTTGCACGTCGCAGAGGCCAGTCTCAGATTCGACTGCATGCAAACGATGTCCCGCAAATACAAGAATCAATGGCAGAGGAAGAGGGCAGCGGAACTCTCGCGGTTCTTCCCGTGCGCCGACGCGCTCGCTGGGAGGATGAGTTATCAAAATACCAGGATCCCACTTCAAGCGATCAGTTCAAATTTGATCCTCACCCTGCGACTCCTGAGGCGGCATCACAGCGCTATAAGCCTAGGAGAGCTAGGTAGTGTACCTGGGATTCTCTGTGCCTCATCACTCTTACTCTATTCATTCCGACCCTCAGTCACGGGAATGGTCCTTCTGACATCCCAGTTGGGCAACGCACAATATTGTTGGCGTGAGTTTACTTTTCTACGAAGTTTGTCGATCCCTTCATAACTTTCAACATAGGCTACCGCCAATTCCAGAAGGCTGGAAACGACATGTTCATCCCGAAGGAAATGTTTTGTTCCATCACGATGGATTGGTACGTTTCATGTGCATGTGCATTGCATGGTTGTGAACCCTTTTCCAAGCGTATATTCACAGAGAGCGATATTAGTCTCCACCACAATCATAAAGAAATCTTGTTTTACGCCACAGCACTCATCCAGCAAGCAATTCATACAGATGGCGTTATCATGGACGAGCTCACAGAAATTGTTCTGAATGTGGACGATGATCGACGTTGGCACTATTACTTTGTTGACCACAGACACCGCCTCCTGTTCTGGGTTCATCCAATCAAACTGCGGGAGGGTCTCGGTACGGACTTGCAAGGAATCACTGGATATGACCATATCAGTACGTTTCATACGCCGTTCCTTTCTTTGACCGACAGGTTTAGGATATTTGGTCGAGGCCCGGTACTGGTATGTTTTTTCCAGTAGTCATTCAGGCATGTCTGCACCCATTATGTTCTATTTCGGCACTGATCCTTACACAAGTATATTGTATATGACATGGAATCGAGGTCGCATTGTGAATACTACCCCTACGATCGTACCATTCCAAAAACAGTCCTCGACGACCTTAGAGGGATGTTAAACTATGCCAAGACCGGTACACTCCCATTATCAAATATTATTTTGTGTTCTCATCAAACCACCAGATATGTTGACTAGTGATTACTCCTTCAGCCCGTTTGCACAGGACGAACTGGTTGCGCTCCTGGACCTCATCAACTCCCTCAAGGGTACATTTTTCTAGCCCGAGTTTTCTCTCGACCTTGCTGACTTTCAGCGGAGATGACCAGGAGATTGCGGATCCGATCAGTATTTGGATCATTGGTGCGACTATACCTCGTTACGTCATGCAATGGTGTTGATATCATATGAAGCACGGCTCATGTCATTTTTCAGTGGGTGTCACTGGATATGTCTTATCATCTGCTTCGCTGAATGCAACACTAGCCGAGGACCAGTTCCTGAATTTTCGCGGTCAGCAGTGTGCACGTTTGAGTGCAGATATACCATTGTTTGGGCCACAGACTTGGAATCGTAGCATTACATTCAAAGTCGTCAATGTGGTTATGCTTGGATCACCGAGTGAACATGCTGTTCGTTTGCAGCGGGTCTGGATTGATGGCGCTATCCTCCCAGCCCGTTGGAGGGATTTCATCAACAAGCTGACTACCGAGTTGGGCCAGTATCCCATCTTTGTGAGTCTATCTCGCGCTGCGTGCCTGATATCTTACGGCTCGCAGTCCACAGTGATCCTTGGCTTGAATTTTAGCCTCCTGAATGTTATCGGTGTTAGCAACACAAGCCCACCCGCAGGTCAGATCCAAACCATCATCTATTGTTCAATGGTTTCAGCGATCGGGTCTATCGTACTTTCCTTTGCCTTGTTGAAAGTGTACAACGCGGAACATATGAATGCCGCGGCTGCGGTATTTGTCTATAGCAGATATTGTGTCCGCTCATAGTACTCATGATGGCCGTGACAGACGAAAGTCATGTGGACGCTCAGTCGAACGAAATGGGGAATGGCATGTCTTGCAATCACGCACAACCTTCCGATTGCCTGCCTCGTGTGGTCGTACGTCATTCATTGGATGGTCGCATCTATCCAATGTTCACTCCCATGTTTCTAGGATCATGCTCTTTTCCGCGGCTCTCGCAGCCCAGATTTTCGGCTCGACAGAACTCCCTACTGTCGTGACTCTCGGCGTTGCATGTCTCATCCTCGTGTTGTTTGGGTTCATGACCTACTTTGTGACGCAGCTGTTTTCTCACGACGATGTGGAGTACATGGATACTTCTGTGGGATCCAACACGTCTCCTGCAAAGTCACAGCACGACGTTGAGCAGCGAGCGTCCGAGCGGTATGCATCATGAAGATATCGACATTACAGTGCAGACTGGTCAGTAATAATGCATACGGATGTCTCTGAGGGAAAGATCTCATCACCTATACACAGGGTCATAGCATGACGTTTAGCAGAGCGTCACGATATGACGCAGTTTTTATGGTTCTTAACTCGTTCGCGGATGTGATTCGGAGGGGGCTCGAAGTTGGATGTCACTGTCTTAGTATGCAACAGACACTGACATGTATACATTTCTCACTCCACGATGCGAGAGGAAAGATACAAGCTGTACCGGTAGAATGACTGGTAACGTATATTAGGTGCCTGTATGTAGTGGATATCGAGATTGTCACATCCGCAACTTCACGTAAATGTGCTATTATCTGCACGGACGCAACAAATCCACGAATATGTCGAGAACGAAAAGGACAAATAAACATTAACGTCATGTCGATACGGTACCCCAGGTCCTTGCTACAAGAATTTTGAGCCTCAGCTTCCCAGAACTAAAGCCTTACTTACATCTACGGTGGTTTGGACACCCGAGGATTCCGGTTTCGTTTCGTCGGAGACATTGGCCGGGGCTTCTTCTGACTGTGGGGTGGTCTTGAGCGGCTGGTTCGATGAGTGGGTTTTGTGGTTGCTTTCTTATGTGCAACACAATGAGTAACAATATTCAGGATGTGAGCGAGTCTGTCTTAACAATGGATTTTGCAATCGCCGGCTGAGGTGTGTAGTCACTAGTGGTCAGACACTTGTGGGCTCTATTTGATAGAAACCGGTCCCTTACTTATATCAGATGACTGGGGGAGGTTTCTCGCTTGTGATGGGATAGGGAGTGCTTCGGAGGGCGTTTGGTGGGGTGTCCGATCATAACTGCCTTACTTCATCATAGTTCTGAACCCCCCCCTTCCCCGATAGCTCGACGTTGATTTACTTTAGATACTCGGTGTTCTCAGAAGTCGGTTTTTGGGTCAGGTAGCTGGACACACAAGGTCCTGGGCCCGAGAGAGGAATGTAGTGTAGCCTGGGATGCGTCGGCTAGTACTGCATCAGATTCGAGAGCTGCAATTAGCATAAGGCAAAAAAAGTAGGAGGACGCCCCACATATTTCATCGCAGTTGAAGTATGGGGCAGATGTGCTCAGGGGCAACTCGACCTGTCATCACTATCAGCACAGTAGCTTCGGAGAGGAACGGTTCTGATTCTTACCTAGAGCAGACCATCCATCTTGGCCGCTAGTCTCCGGCTCTTTGGGATCAGAGCGTGATACATCGGCCTGCGAGGCTTTGAAGTCTCGGACCTCCCTGCACTAAGAATATATCCTCGTGTTCTCCTTCCCGGAGCCTCGTGAGGCACGTAAGGTTCACACACTTCTCCTAGCTTGTCAGTGGTTTCTTCCTAAACCTCCGGTCCTCACCCTCGGTAGGCCCTAGATGACAATTCCATTGAAGACGGAGAGGAGGGAGAGCGGTGGTGTGTAGTGCCAATGGTGGAACCCACCGGGCCGGGGGCTCTGCGCTCACACGCTCATGTGCTGGCTATCAGTAGTCATCAAGCTTTCTGGCAGGTTCCTAGTGTCTTCTCCCGTTATTGATTCGAGATGTAAGTTGCGGTCTATCTTTGCAACGGCAATCGCCGGTGATGGGCCACACGTTGATGGCTATGTGGGTACTTCACAGTCGCATAACTTGGACTTGAGCTTGTTCAAGCTGTAAACAGGATGGGGACCACGTGTAGCCATCCGGAAAAATCCCAACTCCGATGTAAGACACTCCTCCCTTGCAACTTGAAATCAGGTTGCGAAATAACAGTACTTTCATGCCAATCACGGTATGGCTTACGGCGGTGCTGAACGTTGGTGCACGTTAACTTCCAGGGAAACTACTAGACTGTGAATCGTTGCACTGGTCCCCGTGCTCGTCGATTAATCTCAAATACGTCACGGAGTGAATAAGTGCTCCCCGCGGCGCAGGGGGATCAAGTTGATGTCCTAAAAGCGTAGATGACTCGTCACTAGAATTAACGGGTCAACTGCTCTTCGGTTTTGATGGTTGTGATCGGATATGCTCTGTGGCAAGCCACCTGGCTATGCTGACAGCAAACCCGAAGAATGCGCCAATGATGTAACCTCCAATACTCCCAAAGAGCGGCGTCAAAGGCCATGCCTACAGAGAAGAACAAATAGGTATAAGTTGGAAAGACTGGTGCAATCATACCTGCCATGGGCGGTCCCAGTCGAGCGCAATGGGAATAGCGCCAAGCCAACCACCGATGAATGTCCCAACTACTGGATAGATCATCCCACATTCGATCGCATTCCTAGGTCTATAAAGCGGTTTTCCCGAGGAACATGCCGTCGAATTTCTTCACTTACGATAGTTCGACGAAGAGCCGTGTCCATGTCAATCTGTTGATCATCGATGGGGTGTCTGAAGCCAAGGAAGGCAATCCGAGTACGAATGCAGGTGTGAAGGCGGTCAAAATGGCGATCACGAAAGCTAGGAGTGCTGTTTGCAAGATATGACTCCATCATGGCTCAGCGAGCAGAGTCAAAATCTTAGCACGAATAGACTCACGTTGTGAGCGGGGCACCAAACGTGACGACGACGACGTACGTTGCCAAGGCGGCAAACAGGGTGATCACAGTTGCGTCCTTGAATCTCTGAACACAACAGTCGGATGAGTGAATGTGGTCGATCCCATAACTTATACCTGCGCACTGTGAAGCGTAGACTGTCGAACCGCACCCGATCAAGTTTGATTTCGACCTCGGTCCCCCTAGCTGTCTGCTCAAAAGACCACTTTCGGACCCAACTCGCCCACCACACGTGCAAGAGAGTAAGCCCAGCGGATATCCAGCCAAGTGTCGAAAAGGGGTCTCCGGTCAACGTCTCGATGAATTCTGACTGAGGTCTGTCTGTCTTCCGAACAGCGAGGGGTGCAAAAAGACGTGTTGTTTGAGGGAGGTACAGGGCGGTGAAGCAGACGAGGATTAAATGTACTCCGAGAACGGAGGCATATTGAGCGAATGGAAAAGGATCTAGTGCTGCTGGCGCGGTTTCGCCAGACTTCACCGACGTCGCCTTGCTAGTGGTTGGCGGCTTTGCGGTCATGGCGCGTGTGGCTGGCATACACGACGTTCAGAAACGGACAAGATGTGTTAATCGAGTTCAAGCGTGACAGCAGCCATGAGCGCTTGTGATGCTTGGCCAATCGAACGCTACTACCACCAGCTCGCAAATGTTGACTCCAGTGGACTCACGCCTATTACGATTCCTCCTGTCACTTGTCATTCATCTCCGTCGGTCTGTTGGACGCATAGCACTCGCATTTCGAGCTCGGCTTGCGTCATTTTGGAGGTCAATACTAACATTTGCACGCTGCAGAGACCAGTCACTGATTCGGCTGCATGCAAACGATGTCCCCGTGATGGGCAACAACTCCACAGGAGAATGTCCGCAAATATCAGACCGTGCAATGAAGGAAGAAGAGGACAGTGGTCTTGCAGTTCCGCCTGTGCGGCCTATCACCCTCTGGGAGGACAAATTATCAAAACACCAGGCTCTCATGCCAAGTGATCAGTTCAAATTTGACCCACACCCTGCGACTCCTGAAGGAGGATCACTGCGCTATAAGCCCAAGACAGTCAGGTGAGTGCCCCTAAGTTCTTGTGTGTCACACCTTTCTTACTCTCCGTTCATTCTGGCCGCATCAGTCAGACCGTTGACCCTCCTGACATCCCAGCTGGGCGACAGAGACTCTTGTCTGCGTAAGTTCACCTTTTCTACGAGACTCGTCTACCCATTGATACCTCTCAACATAGACTACCGCCACTTCCAGAAGGATGGAGACGACAGGTTCATCCCGAAGGAAGTATTCTCTTTTATCACGAAGAACTAGTATGTTTCTTTTTCATTTGCATTGCCCCCCGGGTCAACCCTTTCCAAGCGTTTATTCACAGAGAGCGATATCTTTCAACGCGAAGAAGACATCCTGTTTTGCGCCGCCACACTCATTCAGCAAGCGATTCAGTTAGGCAAACAGACGGGCGATGCCATCGTGGATGAGCTCACAGAAATTGTCCTGAATGTGGACAATAGAGAACGTTGGCACTATTATTTTGTTGACCACGGAAACCGCCTTCTCTTCTGGGTACAACCAGTGCGACCGCATGACCTCAATACCGATTTGCAAGGGATCAGTGAATTTAGCCATATCAGTATGTTCGATGCGCATTGTTTTCTTACACTGACATGCGTTTAGGGTATTTGGTCGAGACACTGTACTGGTATGCTTCGTCCTGTAGTTCTTAAGGCAGGTCTGTATCTGTTGCGTTCTGGTTTGGTCCTAACCCTAAGTCAAGTATATTGTGTATGACATGGAATCGAGGTCGCATTGTGAATACTACCCCCACAATCGTACCCTTCCAAAAAAAGTCTTCGAGGACCTTAGGGGAATGCTCAACTATGCCAAGACCGGTACACCCCATTATGAGATGCCATTTCGTGTTCTTATCGAACCACCAGATATGTTAACTACTGATTCATCCTCCAGCCCGTTCACACAAGACGAACTGGTTGCGATCCTGGACCTTGTCAACTCACTCAAGGGTACATTTTCCTAGCCCGTGTTTTCCCTCGATCTTGCTGACCTTCTTGCAAAGACTACGGCAAGATTTCCGATCCGTACAGTATTTGGATCATTGGTACGATTATGCCTTTTTATGTCATGAGATGGTGCTGATATCATATGAAGCACGGCTAATGGAGTTTCTCAGTGCGTGTTGGACATGCTTTTCTTTTCCCCTGCTTTCCTGAACGCAGCACTAGCTGAAAACCAGTTCCTGAATTTTTGCGGTCAGCAGTGCGCACGTCTGAATGCAGATACACCATTGTTTGGGCAGCAGACTTGGAATCGTAGTGTTGTATTCAAAGTCGTCAATATGCTTCTACTTGGATCACCCAACGAACATGCTGTTCGTTTGCAGCGGGTCTGGGTTGATGGCATTATCATCCAGCCCCGTTGGACGGATTTCATCAACAGGCTCACGACCGAGTTAGGCCGGTATCCCATCTTTGTGAGTCGTTCTTGCTTCGCGTGCGGAATATCTTATGTTTCGTAGTCCACAGTGATGCTTGCCGTGAACATTAGCTTCCTGGCTGTTCCCGGTGTTATCACTGCGGGCGCACCTGCAAGCCAGATCGAAATCATTATCTATTGTTCAGTGGTTTCAACAATCGGGTCTATCATATTCTCCTTTACCTTGTCAAATGTGTACAGCGACCCGGGACTTATGAGTGCCGACACTACAGTATGTGCCTATGGCAGATATCATGTCTGCTCGTAATGCTCACGGTAGCCGTGACAGGCGGAAGTCATGAAGACACTCGGTCAAACGAAATGGGGAATGGCCTGTCTTGCTATCACGCACAGTCTGCCGATAGCCTGCCTTATATGGTCGTACGCAATCCCAACGCAGAGTCGCGTTTATTTCCTTCACTCACATGATTCTAGAATTACCCTGTTCTCTGCGGCCCTCGTGATACAGATTTTCGGTCCGGAGGAACTTGCCACTGTCACGACCCTCGGCGTCGAATGCTTCATTCTCGTGTTATTTGGGGTCATGAGCGGCTTCGTACTGCGGCTGTTTTCTAGGAACGACGACTCTGCGGAAGATGACACACCTCCCACAGCGCCACAGCACGACCTTGAGCTGGGCTCGGCGAAGTGTTTCAATTTTCACGGTCGTTGACTCGGTCATGGATGTGATCCAGACAGTGGCTTGGAAGTGGACGCCATGATCTTGGATGGTAGATATGATTGTAATACATACCTTAAACTTATGCTGTTGTGCACACTTCTATCCATTGTATGTATTGACTTTCGCGGGATCCCATCGTGGGCTCTCCCCCTCAAAAAAATACTCAACAGTGCGAGAGGTGCCACTGCCAGGTAGTGGATGTGTCTAGTGACGTGCCTCCAAATTCGAAGTGCCACGGCCCTCGCCTTGTTCGTTGCTGGAGGTTTCAGGGCGCCTGCGGCGACGTTCAGTTTAATAACAACTACCAGCGCTTGTGATACCTGCTCAATCAAACACCACCTGGCAGCTGGCAATGCTGACTTCGACGGGTTCACACCTATTCCGATTTCTCCTATCATTTGTCGTTCGCATCCGTCAGTCTGTTGGACCACTTGGACGCATAGCGCTTGCACTTCGAGCTCGGTTCGCATTATTTTGGAGGTCAGTTCTAACATTTGCACGTTGCAGAGCCCAGTCCCAGATTCGACTGCATGCCACAAACGATGTCCCTGTAGTGGACACCAACCCCACGCAAGAACGTCAGCAATCAAAAGTAGTGGAAGTGGACAACGGGACTCTCGCAGTTCTGCCCCTGCGCCGACCTGCTCGCTGGGAGGATGAGCTACCAAAATATCAGGATCCCACTTCAAGCGATCAGTTCAAATTTAGTCCACACCCTGCGACTCCTGATGGAGCATCACAGCGCTATAAGCCTAGGAGAGCTAGGTAGTGTACCTGGGATTCTCTGTGCCTCACCACTCTTACTCTCTATTCATCCCGGCCCTCAGTCAGGGCAACAGTTTTTCTGATATCCCAGTTGGGCAACACACATTCTTGTCGGCGTGAGTTTGCTTTTTCTACGAGGTTCGTCTACCCCTTCATAACTTTCAACATAGGCTACCGCCACTTCCAGAAGGCTGGAAACGACATGTTCATCCCGAGGGAAATGTTTTATTCCATCACGATGGATTGGTACGTTTCATGTTCATGTACATTACATGGTTGTGAACCCTCTTCCAAGCGTATATTCACAGAGAGCGATATTAGTCTCCACCACAATCATAAAGAAATCTTGTTTTACGCCATGACACTCATCCAGCAAGCGATTGATACGAATGGTGTTACCACGGATGAGCTCACAGAAATTGTCCTGAATGTGGACGATGATCGACGTTGGCACTATTACTTTGTTGACCACAGACACCGCCTCCTGTTCTGGGTTCATCCAATCAAACTGCGGGAGGGTCTCGGTACGGACTTGCAAGGAATCACTGGATATGACCATATCAGTACGTTTCATACGCCGTTCCTTTCTTTGACTAACAGGTTTAGGATATTTGGTCGAGGCCCGGTACTGGTATGTTTTTTCCAGTAGTCCTTCAGGCATGTCTGCACCCATTATGTTCTATTTCGACACTGATTCTAACACAAGTATATTGTTTATAACTTGGAATCGAGGTCGCATTGTGAATACTACCCCCATGATCGTACCATTCCAAAAGGAGTATTCGAAGACCTTAGAGGGATGCTCAACTATGCCAAGACCGGTACATCTCCTTTGTGAAATACCCACACTATGTTCTTAGGGAACCATCAGACATGATGACTGCTGATTCTTCCTCAAGCCCGTTCGCACAAGATGAGCTTGTTGCAATCCGGGATCTTGTCAACTCAATGAAGGGTACGCTTTCCTAACCCATGCATTCCTCAACCTTGCTGACTTTTAACGAAGACTACGGGAAGATTTCCGATCCCCACAGCATTTGGGTCATTGGTACGACTACACCTTGTCTCATCACAGAGTGATATTGATTCGTATAAAGCACGGCTAATGGCGTTTTTCAGTGAGCCTCACTGGATATGATTTCTCGTCTGTTTTCATGAATGCAATACTAGCTGAAGACCAGTTCATGAATTTTTGTGGCCAGAAGTGTGCACGTTTGAACGCAGATACGCCGTTGTTTGGGCAACAGACTTGGAACCGCAGCATTGCATTTAAACTTGTGAATGTGTTCCTACTTGGATCACCGAACGAACATGCTGTTCGTTTGCGACGGGTCTGGGTTGACGGCACTATCATTCAGCCCCGTTGGAAAGATTTCATCAACAGGCTCGCGAACGAGTTAGGCCGGTATCCCATCTTTGTGAGCCGTTCTTGCTTCGCGTGCGGAATATCTTATGTTTCGTAGTCCACAGTGATGCTTGCCGTGAACATTAGCTTCCTGGCTGTTCCCGGTGTTATCACTGCAGGCGCACCTGCAAGCCAGATCGAAATCATTATCTATTGTTCAGTGGTTTCAACAATCGGGTCTATTGTATTCTCCTTCACCTTGTCAAATGTGTACAGCGACCCGGGACTTATGAGCGCTGTCCCTGCGGTATGTTTATGTGGCAGATATCATATGTGGTGCTCACGCTGGCCATGACAGGCGGAAGTCATGAAGACACTCAATCGGAAAAGATGGGGAATGGCATGTCTTGCGATCACGCACAGTCTTCCGATTGCCTGCCTCATATGGTCGTACGTTATTCCTGCGCATATTCACCTCCGTTCTCGCTTTACTGACATGTTTCCAGAATTATACTCTTCTCTGCGGCCCTCGCGATACAGATTTTCCTCCCGGAAGAACCTGCCACTCTCATGACCCTTGGAATCGAATGTTTCATTCTCGTGTCATTCGGGGTCGTGAGCGGTTACGTGATGCACCTGTTTTCTATGAACAATGTAGATGATGCGGGTATCCCTGTGGAAAATAACCCTCATCATACAAGGCCACATCATGTCGTTTAGCTGGGCTCGGCGAAGTGTTGCATTTTTACGATCACTGACTCGGTCATGGATGTGATTCGGACAGGGCTTAAAAGTATCGCGAATTAATGATGCTACAGACCGAATACTGAAATCGTTGTCATATACCTACTAGTGATAAGTACTACTGCGATTGATAAGTACTCGTAGTGGATGAGAGAAATTCCTCCAGATTTGAAGCGTCGTCGTGCTCGTCGTTGGCGGTTCGGTGACGTTCAGAATCAACAAGCACAACTACCAGCGCTCGTCATAATACCAACCACCAGTGAACACCACCAGTTGGCAATGCTGACCTCGACGGGCTCACGCCTTTTACGATTTCTGCTATCACTTGTCATTCGCCTTCGCCTTCGTCTGTCCGTTGGACGTATAGCGCTCGTATTTCGAGCTCGGTTTGCTTCACTTTGGGCGTCAATTCTGACGTTTGCACGTCGCCTAGGCTCCTCCCAGATTCGACTGCGTGCAAACGATGTCCCTGTGGTGGGCAACAGCCCCATTGTAAAACATCCCCAAATTTCAGGGCGTGAAACGGTGGAGGAAGAGAACACCGGAACTCTCGCGGCTCTACCCGTGCGGCGTCCCGCCCGCTGGGAGGATGAAATATCAAAATGCCAGGATCCCGCATCAAGTACTCCGTTCGAATTTGACCCACACCCCGCGACCCCTGATGGAGGATCACAGCGCTATAAGCCCAGGAGACTTAGGTGAGAGTAATCCGAATTCTTGTGTGGGTAGCTTTCCATTCATTCTGGCCCTCAGACACAGCGATGACCCTTCTGACATCCCAGCTGGGCAACGCACACTCTTGTCTGCGTAAGCTCACATTCTCTGTGAGACTCATCTATCCATTGATAGTTCTCAATATAGACTACCATCACTTCCAGATGGCTGGAGACGACATGTTCATCCCGAGGGCAATGTTATTTTTTATCATGAAGGATTGGTATGTTTCTTTTTCGTGTGCGTTAATTCCGAGTTGTGAACCCTTTCCAAGCGTATATTCACAGAGAGCAATGCCATTCGTCACGCAAAAGAAATACTCTTTTATGCCACAAAACTCATCCAGCAAGCGATGGATACAGACGGTGTCACCATAGATGAGCTCACGGAAATTGTCCTGAATGTAGACGAAAATCGACGTTGGCACTATTACTTTGTTGATCACAGACACCGCCTTCTCTTCTGGGTTCATCCAGTTAAACCACGGGACGATCTCCATATTGACTTGCAGGGGATCACTGGATATAGCCATATCAGTACGTTTGATACGCCATTGCCTTCTTTGACTGACACGTTTAGGATATTTGGTTGAGGCCCGGTATTGGTATGCTTCTTCCAACAGCCTTTTAGGTATATCTGCACCCGTTGCGTTCTTGTTTTACACTGATCCTAACTCAAGTATATTGTATATGACCTGGAATCGAGGTCGCATTGTGAATACTACCCGCACAACCGTGCCCTTCCAGAGGAAGTCTTCGAAAGGCTTAGAGGGATGCTCAATTATGCGAAGACCGGTACAACCCTTTTTTAAAATGCTCACACCATCCTTATGAAATCACCAGACATGATGACCGCTGATTCCTCCACGAGCCCGTTCACACAAGATGAACTCAATGCATTCCTGGACCTCGTCAACTCACTCAAGGGTGCATTTTCCTAGCCCGTCTTTATCCTCGACGTCGCTGACTGTTCGCAAAGATGACAAGAAGATTTCCGATCCACATAGTATTTGGGTCATTGGTACGACTATGCCTCGCCACGTCATGAAGTGCTGCTTATATCATACGAAGCACGGCTAATGGGATTTTTCAGTGAGTGTCATTGACCATGTTTTATCACGTGCTTTGCTGAATGCAATACTAGCTGAAGACCAGTTCCTGAATTTTTGTGGTCAATCGTGCGCACGTCTGAACGCAGATACACCATTGTTCGGGCAACAGACTTGGAATCGCGGTATCATATTCAACGTCGTCAATGTGTTTCTACTTGGATCGCCAAATGAACATGCTGTTCGTTTACAACGGGTGTGGGTTGACGGCACTATCATCCTGCCCCGTTGGAAGGATTTTATCAACAGGCTCACGACCGAGTTGGGCCGGTATCCCATATTTGTGAGTCTTTCTTGCTTTGCGTGCGGATTATCTTATGTCTTTTTTTGCAGTCCACAGTGATGCTTGCCGTGAACATCAGCTTCCTGGCTGTTCCCGGCGTTATCACTGCAGGTTCGCCTGCAAGTCCGATCGAAATCATCATCTATTGTTCAGTGGTTTCAACGATCGGGTCTATCGTATTTTCCTTTGCCTTGTCAAATATGTACAGCGATCCCGGACTTATGGACGCCGGTCCTGCGGTATGTTTACATGGCAGATATCGATATCATATCTGCTCGTAGTGCTCATGCTTGCCATGACAGGCGGAAGTCATGAAGACGCTCAGTCGAAAGAAATTGGGAATGGCATGTCTTGCAATCACGCACAGCCTTCCGATTGCCTGCCTCGTGTGGTCGTACGTCATTCATTGGATGGCTGCATCTATTCATTGATCACTCCCATGTTTCTAGAATTACACTGTTCTCTGCGGCCCTCGCGATACAGATATTTGGCCCGAAAGAACTTGTCACTATCACGACCCTTGGCGTCGAATGCTACATTCTTGTGTTATTTGGAGTCATGAGCACCTTCGTGATGCAGCTGTTTTCCAGGAATGACGATGTAGATGCTGTGGATACCCCTGAGGAATATGACACACCTCCTACAGAGCTACAACATGACCTTGAGCGGGGCTCGGTGAAATGTTGCACTTTATACGGTCGTTGACTCGGTCCTGGGCATGATTCGGCGTCGGACATGGCTTGGAAGTGGACACCACAGTCTCAGACGGTAGATGAGAATCTCCACTGGCATGCTATTACCCGTACTTCTAATATTATTTGACTTTCGAGGAACCCATCTTGCTCTGCACGACTTAACAGGTCAAATCTTGCCCATTTTTCACTCGATTCCAAATGTTTTTTTTCCGAACTGTTCTTGCATGTACCATATTACATTCACATGCTACATATAATACCTTGCTTGTTGGCATTAGAACGTTGGCAGCCGGGTCTGGTTGGTGGCCGGTACCACGCGTGATGCAAACAAGGCGGCTTATGTCCATTGCTATAACTCGGAAGTTTGAGCACAACGCTTGTGATACTTACCAACTGACCGAAATAGTACTTCAGTACCACCAGCTCGCAAATGTTGACTTCAACGGGCGCACGCCTATTCCGATTCCTGCTGTCACTTGTCATTCACCTCCGTCGATCTGTTGGACGTATGGTGCTCTCATTTCCGGCTCAGTTTGCATCGTTTTGGAGGTCAATTCTAACATTTGCACGTCGCAGAGAGCGGTCCCAGATTCGGTTGCATGCAAACGATGTCCCCGTAGTGGACAGTAAGCCCACGGAAGAACGACTACAAATACCAGAATACGCAAAAGTGAAGGAAGAGGATAGCGGGACTCTCGCAGTTCCACCCGTGCAGCCTATCACGAACTGGGGAGACAAATTATCAAAATACCAGGCTCCCATTCAATCCAAGTTCAACCCACACCCTGCGACTCCTGAAGGAGGATCACAGCGCTATAAGCCCAGGGGAGATCGGTGAGAGTACCTGGGTTTTTGCGCGTCAGTACCTATCTTACTATCCGTTCATTCTTGCGCTCAGTCAGACCACCGGCGCTCCTGACGCCGATCCTCCTGACATCCCAGCTGGGCGACAAAAGCTCTTGTCTGCGTAAGTCCAACCTTTTTTACGAGACTCTTCCATCCCTTGATAGCTCCCAACATAGATCACCGCCACCTCCAGATGGCTGGAGACGACATGTTCATCCCGAAGGAAATGTTTTCTTTTATCATGAAGAATTAGTATGTATCTTTTTCTTCTGCATTAAAGCCCAGTTGTAGACCCTTTCCAAGCGTATATTCACAGAAAGTAATGTCTTTGAGCGCGGAAAAGAAATCCTATCTCGCGCCACCACACTCATTCAGCAAGCGATTCAGATAGGCAAACAAACAGACGATGTTGTTATCTTGGATGATCTCACAGAAATTGTCCTGAACGTGGACGACAGTCATCATTGGCACTATTACTTTGTTGACCATAGAAACCGCCTTCTCTTCTGGGTTCATTCAGTTAAACTGCGGGAAGTTATTGATACCGACGTGCAAGGGATCAGTGAATATAGCCACATCCGTATGTTTGATGCGCATTATTTTCTTTCGCTGACAAGCATTTAGGGTATTTGGTTGAGACGCAGTACTGGTATGCTTTTTCCGGTAGTCCTTCAGGCATGTCTGCATCTCCTGTGTTCTATTTTGACACTTACCCTGACTCAGATATATCATGTATGACATGGAATCGAGGTCGCATTGTGAATACTACCCGCACAATCGTACCCTTCCAAAAGGAGTCTTCGGAGGCCTCAGAGGAATGCTCAACTACGCCAAGACCGGTACGTCCCCTTTGTGAATGCCTGCACTCTATTCTTATTCGAATATTAGACATGATGACTACTACTTCCTCCTCGAGTCTGTTCACGCAAGACGAACTTGCCGCGACCCTGGACCTTGTCAACTCACTCAAGGGTACATTCTCCTAACCCGTGTTCTTCCTTGATCTTGCTGACTTCAGCGAAGACGACCAGACGATATCCGATTCATACAGTATTTGGGTCATCGGTGCGACTACACATTGTTTTGTCATGAGGTGGCGCTGATATCACATGAAGCACGGCTAATGGCGTTTTTCAGTGGGTGCCATTGGATGTGTCCGACTATTTGGTTTCCTAAATGCGACACCAGCTGAAAACCAGTTCTTGAACTTTCATGGTCAGCAGTGCGCACGTTTGAACGCAGATACACCGTTATTCGGGCAACAGACTTGGAATCGTAGCAAAGTGTTCAAAGTCGTCAGTTTTGTTCTGTTTGGATCACCGAGCGAACATGCTGTTCGCTTGCAACGAGTGTGGGTTGACGGCATCATCATCCTGCCTCGTTGGAAGGATTTCATCAACAGACTCACGACCGAGTTGGGCCGGTATACCATCTTCGTGAGTCACGCTTGCTTTGGGTGTGGAATATCTTACGCCTCACAGTCCACAGTGATGCTTGCCGTGAACTTTAGCTTCCTCGCTGTCCCTGGTGTTACTACGCCAGGCTCGCCTGCAAGCCAGATCCCAATCATCATTTATTGTTCAGTCGTTTCGACGATCGGGTCTATCGTATTCTCCTTCGCCTTGTTGAACGTGTACAGTAACCCGGGACTTATGGTTGCCGATCCTGCGGTATGTTTGCATGGCAGATATCACATATGCTCAAAGCGCTCACGTTGGCCATGACAGGCGTTAGCCATGCGGACACTTGGTCAGACGAAATGGGGAATGGCGTGTCTTGCGATCACGCATAGTCTCCCGATTTCCTGTCTTATATGGTCGTACGTCAATCAATGCATGGTTGCATCTATTCCCACTTCACTCACATGTTTCTAGAATGGCACTCTTCTCCGCGGCTCTTGCGGTACAGATTTTCGGTCCGAAAGAACCTCCCACTGTCGCAACGCTCGGCGTCGAGTGTCTCATTCTCGTGTTATTTGGTATCATGAGCAACTTCGTGTTGCGGCTGTTTTCTGGGGATGACGGGGGCGATGGAGGTGATGGGAGTGATGGGAGTGAAGAGGATGATTCTGACGAGAAGATCTCTTCGGCGACAGGGTCACAGCATGATGTTGAGGAGGGGTTAGGCAAATGATTCATTACTATGATTGACACAGGCACGGTCAACGAACAAGGTCACCAGCGAGGTGAACAACGCACGCGCTGGTTTCGACAAAACCCCGCCGTAGTTTCGGAAACACAGAACCGCATCGCACGTACACACGAGAAACTCCCTCGAGACAATGTCTACATAGTGCAACGTCGACAGATACATAATACATACATTGAACTCAGAAGAG
>JBBPSL010000095.1:9616-20603 GCA_038093555.1 Butyriboletus appendiculatus
GATGCGGGTAGATGCGCATACTAGGTCGTGTAAACACACTACAGTTAACACATACAAAATCAATGAGCTAACATCCATGCACCAGCGCTCGAGATTCAGTGCACCGGCTTTGCTTGGTGGTCAGTGTGTCTCGAGCATTTTCGACCTGGCACGTTGGTCTTCGGGGATGGTTTCTATGTATGCTGCCCAGGAGGGATGAGGCGCGTCAATCGACCATCCGACCGTCAGCGACCAGTGCGTGACCCCGGGTCGATGGAAATTCAGAGCAGCAGCTATGGCAGCTTCATTTTCGACGGGGTTCAAGGGGCAGGTGGAGTAAGCGATGCGACCGTCTGGCTCGAGCATGTTCATGGCGCGTTCAAGGGTTCAAACTTGAAGCCTTGGAGAACGCCGTCAGAGATGAAGCGTGTTCAAAGAAACGTCTATAGCGGAATGAACCCATGCAAACCGTTACCATCCAACGGTTGCCAGCGCTTCCAGATGCCCATGTCCTTTCACAGAGTGCCATCTCCGCTGCACGGTACGTCGCAGAGGATGCGGTCGAACAAGAATTGATTCGGGGTCTTTTTCGCTGAGTGACGTCCCTCGACTGTCGTCGATCGAAGGATTGGAAAAATCAACGTGTCCAGATTGGTGACCATGCATGGGGGGCTCGGGAGACGGGCGGGTTGGTGAATTAGAAGATGGAAGCATCTGGAATCGCTGTCATTGGCGATGAGGAGGCCGGGGGGTGTTGATGTTGCAGTGGCAGTATCGATTGCGTGTAAGGCTTCGAGTATCTGAGCTGTCTTTCATCGAAGTTGAATATGCAGACTGGTTGAGTAGCTGATAGGTTACATCGGATCCCGGTGCCGGGCACATGGTATCAATGACCTACGTATGGTAAGGAAGTTTGGGAGGTCTGCAACGTAAATCGACCATGCACTGACCTTGTGGCGAAGCTGGACGTCGAGGAGGAGCGGCAGCAACATGCTCACGGCTTCTTGCCTGGGTGCATTGAACTGCCATGCAAGCCCATCTGGGTACCTGTATATCGCATACGTGTAAGCTCTAGATATGCGCGACTAAAGCTGACCATGGGATTTGAGCAGGAGGGGGGATAACCTCCCCTTCGAAGAAAACGTGATGCAGTATGGGGACGTAGGTATCCTTGGTCGTATTTCCAAGGGTCTGGGCTATCCTTCAATCGCAACGAGCAAGGGACTTTCCTCCATGAATGGCGACAGGTCCATTCTGTGAGGAGTGGGAGTTTGTGTAATATTTGCTGGAAATGGGTGAGGCGGATGTTGCATGCAGACCAGCCGGAGCGAGGGCCATCGACCGGTCATCCGCGGCGATTCTCTGAGACGTCCGCATAGCGATGATCTGCTGAGATTGAGACGCCGGTGCATTGCTGTTTGGTTGCACTCTGGGATGTTCCGTTTCGCCGAGGGGTAGCCAGATGCTTGGTAATGATATGGATGAGGATTGCGTCGATATCTTGAGGAGCATATTGACGCCGTAAGTATATCTCGCGACATTCCGCGATCATCGATCATCATTATGACGCACACGTTGTCGACAACAAAAATCTACATCGTATATCGCTAAACATACATGTCATGGCAACGCGGGCAATCGTAGAAACGAATGGTCGCATTATCCGGCCAGATTCTATCGAAACCGATATGTAGATCCCAATTGTCGGGGAGAAATGTCTCGAGTTGTTGGCGTTGTAATACGACCCTGGCGACACTTGTATATGCGCCGTTCCCGGCTATCGGGTGTTGACCGCCACGGACAGTAGGATAAAGGTTGTATTCGACGAGATTTTGAGGGAGGTCAGGGATGGTGACGACTTTGGGAACGATAGTGGATGCTGGGATGGTACGATCGGTATTGATGCATTGGATATGGATCCAGCCTTTGCAGTTGAAACAATATCGCTGTTCGACTTGAGGATCGTAGAGATGGAGTGGGCAGCCGGGATGAATGCATTGGTCATAGGTCTAACTGATTGAGTGCAGGAATTGGGAGATGTTATTTAGCAACTCACAGTCAATCGAATGTGTTTAATGATTTCACGGCCGTTCCGTCTATGAACCAATCCGAGTCGAGCAGTCCATCTGGTAAAAACAGTCTCGTTTTCGTGACTGATGGGTGGGATGGAATCGTTAGGAGCGTTCTCGTTGAAGACGCGGATTTGGACATGCGCTGTGACAAGAATGAGGGGATTGATATAAAATGTGAACGCGAGGATTCGTACAGTCGATACATCGGTAGTCGACGATTGTGGTGTGATTGGTGTCGATGAGTTCGTGGTCGAGCATATTTGCAGAGATTCTTAGGACAACATTTTGTAAGAAGACAGGAATGTTTGGAAAATGCCTACCGCGGGCCGTCTTTGATTGACCCGGCAGCGATGACGTCCTGTTTTCTATAGAACCAGCGAAGGTCTGCGTATACGATGGGCTGGACGTACAGTATCACAAGGTGATGTGAGTGAATGAGGGTGGATTGCTTACGGGATCACCGTCTAGAGATGGTGCGCGGATGTTTTCGACGGTAGCGTACCAATAGTCCATGGTCTTGATGGACTCGTCTGGAATGGATATATGTTCAACGTTGTTGACCTTGACGCTACGATAGACGAAAAGTGAGTTATTACGGCTGTGTGGCATAGACTACATACGTACGTGTCACCTTTTCGAAGTTTGATCTTTGTGACAGGGGTGTGGAAAGACATATCTTCGCCTTCGTCTTTAGGGAAATGGACTAACGTTGAGTGAATACAATACGAAATTAGATGTGACAACGTGGGACGTACTTGCAATCTTTTCATATGCGACCATACGGTATGGAAGTTCAGCGGCTTGAGGGAGTTCCATTGCGACGGAATACGGAACGACGGATTTGATTTTGGCTGATGTGTGACGAGGCATGTCAACGGATGGTTGAATCTTGATACGATCGGGCCAGACCATATGCGGAATGTAACATGTAAATCAACACTAACATACCTACCGGCCGGCTTGCGATCACTCCGCTTGCGTGGTCAAGCAACGGTCAACGAATTTTTTTGCTGCATGTCGCGACAACAAAATCAGGGTATTTGCTACCTCCACTGGGACACAAGTTGCCGGATCACAAACTCTTCATGGTGGCGGCAGCAAATTGAACGTCCAGTCTATCGCCATAGCCGTGAATGACAAATTCATCGCTACCCGTACTACGTATTCCATCTCACTCCTGGACACATCAACGTTCAACACTGGCTTGCATCTGTCCTGTCATTGGGGGCGGCAAGTTGATATAGTCAGTCGCCATTTCACCGGGCAGTAGCGACCTTGCCACTGGACAAATTGACGGGAAATTTGCCGTTCGTGATTTTGGCAAAATTCTCCCAGAGCGGTATACTGGTCCATTCAATGTAAGTATTCGTGCCTTCAATTCCTTGCATCTTGAATAAGTCCCCGCTATCTCCCACATTCGCACAATATGTAGGTTTCTACTCCCAATGAAGTTCAGCCAGATGAGCAGCCAATGGGCATCAGTCGATGGCAAAGTATCCAGCTCCGCCCAAGTAGGATCTCGCCAACCCATCACCAAAATAGCTATACTGACTGACGTTGCGTACGTACAGCAGGAAGCTCCCGGGGAATCCAATCAAGTTGAATCCCAGCAACACCATAAAGGCGGCAATAGTGACCTCATCGAGGTATGATTTCGTTTGTTTCCCCCTTGAACCCAGTTCCCACGATAGCATAGCGCGAGGTGTTGTCGACGCCCGCTCAATTCGACTACGGTGACTCGGAGGTTGGTGATCACTTCAGTCTCCTCTTGCTTCCGCGTTGACACTGCTCAAGTCATTGTTCCCGGCATCTTCTGCTGGTGGCCGGGAGGGTGAGATACCGCCAGTTGGCTCATCTCGTTCCATATGCCAACTGTCAGATTGCCCTCCAGTGACCTCTACTACAGAATATGCAGAGGAAACTCTGGACATTATCGAGTCACCCCGGGGCCATTCCAACTTTAGAAAGTTGCTACAGCGGAAGAGTGACAGGGGCCCAACTTCACCCAAGCCTGCCCGACTTTCCGAAAAGTTGCGCGAGCCCCCCCGATCCCCGACCGCCTTCCCACTCGCCAGCAAATGTCAATGCCGCAAAAGAGGCCTTCGCGGATGGCTGCGTCTCGACCTAAGACAGTGAGCGTTGTTCCTTGATAAGCGATCAGAATCTAGTGCGTTAACACTACTTCAGCTATTGGCCGCAAGGGGGGAAAGTCGAAAAGTTTGTTGTGCCTCGAGTTTCTGTGCACGGACTCACCACACTTTACAGGCTCAACCATCTGTCAAGGCTGCTGTTTCCAAAGATCCGAACGAAACAGACCCGGCCCGTCTTTTTCTTGTTGATGGTAGAACTCGTCACGACAGCTCACGTTTCGTTAGGCGCAACAAGGGAATAACCCCCGCCTCAACTCTCGGCCGGGAGGGCCCATATAACGGTGCGTGTCATCTCCTTTAGCTTACATTCTTACGCTCAGTGCCATATCAGCGAGGACCAGGCGATGCCTTCGTTTCGTTCTTAGAAGCGCTCGAACCCACCTGTAGGTCCAGTATGGTGGGGGCTATGGTTGAATCGCAATAGGATGTGGGGGGTATGCGGCCATGCTGCTGAGCGAAGCGACGGGACAACAGAGCTGTAAAATGACACCCATTGTACAGAATGAAGTAAGAGAAGCGGCACCAACTCTAAGAAATTGACGTGCTCCTTTGATCTCGAGTAAGATCAGATGGACGTTGCAAACCAAAATAAACGCATGGCGCACCAGTGAACTGCGGTGTGGTTTGTCATCGGAATGGGTTTTGGGAACACTGTGCTCCGGAGGTAGTACATGATATCACCTTTGGGATATCGTTCTTCAGTCTCTGGATAGGGTACGAAGGGAGTGCTCTCCATCTCCTTCCCGAATTCGGGGTAAGTGTACGCGAGGGTGGACGGATCCTCGAACCCTGCCCTTCTTCTTTTCACTGTGTGAAGCAACGTCGTCTTCCTTGGACGATGCCGAACTTGTCTTCGTGCGTCCCCTAATGGAGCCTGTCGGCGGTGGAGACCTCGAAAGTGCCACCGGCAATTTGTCTTTACTCCCCGCTGCGCTGTCCTTACTCCCCGCTTCACTTGACTTGGTTGGCGCCGCGTCCTCTGCTCCACCAGTGCCTCCACCAGATGACTCCTTGGACCGTACAACCGGACCACCATATAACGCCACCCATTCCCCTGTTTCACCGCCAACCGTGCAGCCACCTTGTCGGGATACAATGCAACGACCTTTGCAGGGTTAACATTGAGGTCTAAAAAGGTATTTATCGCACCGTCGTATTTCCCAGCACGGAATTGCGATGCGGCATTGAGAGCGAGAATGTGAATCCGTTTTGGGCTAGTGCCTGAGCCGTGGACATGGTCTAGCAGGGCCAGCGCCTCCGTGTAGGACACTCGTGATACCAACTCCTCGATTTGGGCATCCCAATCGCGCATAGTAAATTTCCAGATGCCAGTACCCTCCGAGGTTGCGAGTGTCCGGTCGAGAGGGGTAGAGATAAGAAGGAGACGAGAAGGGACCTTCGAAGCCATTGTAAGAGTTATGGTGAGATGAGTAGATGTGACGTTGGTGGTCAGTAACCATAAGGATGAGTTCGCGACGTTCGGGATGGATGCGATTGCTTGATGAAGGAAAGGGAACGCGACGGTCTGCGCCGGGAGCATATTAATAGATGGGATGATTTGAGTGACCGGAGCCTGGATAAAGGGTGGTTGCATTTGTGATTGCACTGCCGCTTGCGGTAGCGACGAAGAACTTGTAGGGAGCGGAGCGTTGTTCAAGCCATTAGATGGCTCCGCGGTAAGGGGTATGTACCAGCTGGAAGGATGGGAAAACGAATGCTGGAGACGTCCGGTGATAATGATAGCACGGTCAACCAGTATAGACAGACAACAAAAAACCCACCAATTTCCTCAGGCTGAGTTGTCCAGTTGACGCTGTTATCTTTCGTCTTGGCATCAGCGTCGATGATAAATCCTTGGTCTAGATAAACGTCATAACCGCGGTTCTCAACGAAGAAAATGGATCGTCTTACTTTCCCTGACAACTACAACCCCCCCTTCACCCACCCTTGCTAGGCCGGGTTTTGCAGTCTTGCCTCCCAGGCCGAGACTCATGTAACTCGACAAACCGGAAAAGGCCCCCGTTCCTAAGCCCGATGATGAAGGAGCAGTAGGTACGAGTGCAGGCATCGTAACATCAACAGCCACCAAGTTCTCCAAAGAGAAGATCGCATGTTCAGTAGGAGAATATGTGAAGCGTATGCGCGAGGGATCCAAGAATGCTACTGCACGAGGAGAGAGTGAGAAAGTGAGGTTTTGTTTCCTAATCGTTATTACGTTGCACGGACACAAATTCAGAGGGGTGCGATGAGCGAACGCAAGTAAAGTAGCAGAGCTGTACGCAGACGTGTCAACTCACCTTGACCTCTTGAGCCTCCCCATCCTTCCAGCTATACGCGACCACTTTCCGACGACAGCCTACCGCAAGAGTCGTCACTGTGGTTGGAATTGGCACCGGTCTTTTTTCTACTTCGCCAGAAAACCCTCCAGAAGGAAGGGAGCAGGTGCGATGTTGGGAGACTTTCTGCGAAGAAATAGATGTCAGTAAATGGGCATGGCTGACTGGTAGGAGAGACTCGAACCGGAGAGGACGACGAGCGAATTTATATCCTTGATGTACCCCAACTGATCGACGGCCTTCCTGGATATCCCAAGCTTCGTCTCGACCGGCATGGCTGTTGGGCTTACTCCTTCGCTGATCAAACCACACAACCCAATGTTAGCGAGGATGCATGGACGAAAGCATGAACGCACCTGCGTCGGTCCCATCGTTCAAGTGGTAAAGATGTATGTTACCGGTTGCCATGCCAATATACAGCCTATTCCCTTTACAGACCGTCAGTGAGGGGGTCCTGTGCATAGCGATGAGCGGGAGTCGCCTTGGACGAGTAACAGCTCTGGTCGTTCCTCGAATCCGCTGAGAACTGTTGTTGGGTTGACGAACGGAGCCGTTTTTCTTGCCGAACACCGCGAGAGGTCCCAACGGTGGCAAGAGTAAGATGTAAATCAGGCCCAACTTGGACCAACACGCCAGTGTCTGATGCGCATCATGATAGTTGGGGAGGCACAGCCACTACATCATACTACGACTCGAAAGCACATACTTTCAGATATAGGTAGCCTCGTAACTACAACTCCATCCCACCCTGCTCACCGTCCATGATCTACTAATCAAGCTGGAACCAAGTCCCAAAAGTCACGACCCCGGTCCCCGACCAATCAAACGAAACCCACCATAGCAAGTTGGCATCCAGCGACAAAGCGGGCGGCGCTTGAAGCGAGAATCAGACACACCACTGAGGACATCATACTAATCAAAGGCACGTTGTTCGCACCGTCAGGATCATACTTGCGCACTGGGTCAATGAGGACATCTGTGGCGGTTATGCTGGCCATGAAGGCAGTCGTGTGTCTGCATTACAGGTGCGTCAAGCAAGTGTTGAGGAAAGGCAAAGGCTTGACTTACCAAGTGTCGAGAGGAACGCCGCATGTCTTAACCGGTGCTCAGTCAACAAATCCAGCAGAGCAGGTACTTGGTTGCGGTGACAACAGCGACGGGAGTCGAAGTGGTGTTGTGGCGTGCGGGGTCCAGTAGGCAGCCTGAGACCGGGAACCACTGCTCGAGTTTCCGGACCATACACTCAGCCTTACTCATATAAATTTCAACATTCCGTGCCGTCTCTGATGGCATAGAGGGTCGCAGAAACCTAGCACGAAAATCTTCCGCAGGGATCTTGCCTGCGTCCTCTTCAGACAGCCTTGTGCGAAGGAATTGAAGATGGGAGCGACCGCTTGAACAGAGGCTGTGAAACGCACCCGTCGTCTTGACACGTCTCCTCTCGCTTCATCTCCCAGTCCAAGACCAACTTCATCCATTCCTGGCATTCTACTTTGAGTCGTCTGAAATACTCGGGCCTCTCGTCCTAGGAGAGATCAATGCGGAAGAGTGATTCGGAAGGCTTGTCGACACCCTGGATCGACCCCGGGAAGAAATCGTTGAGTCTTTTCGCTAGGAGACACGATTCTGGTGCTGTCCACAAATAATGAATGTACTATGACACCCGGCCATAACGTTCGCTCAGTTAACAACGTATCCGTATGATAAATTTTAGTGGGACCGCTCACGAGTTGAATGAGGCCCCGAAGCAACGAAAGTGGGCAATATGAGTGGATGGACGGAACCGTAGATCTCTCGGTGGCCATTGACGTTACAATGCAGTTCATCGAAGTTAATGGGTGGTATCAGTTGCTTGAGCTCATTCATCCTAGCTCGACGCACGATAGAGGAACCAACATCTGAATGTTGTGAGTAAGGTGAAGGCAACCGCTCAAGCTCAAGTTTGGTTTGCCAGCATTAGTGCACGGTAAAGCAGGGGGGGTGTAAATTACTGCATTTTACCTGTCGACCTGGATGACCAGCTATAGGGGTGTAAATTAGGGTAAAATAGGACCAGTTCAGGCACGTAGGGGGTTGGGGATTTCAGATGCTGCGGAGCTCTGAGTCTGACACCATTGGACAGCTCGACTCCGATGTCAAGTGATGCAATCACTGTGACTGACCATGGCTCGGGCTGTTGACCGAGAATAGTGACTCCGACACATCAATAATAGAAATTTTCCAAGTCGTCTGAGTCTACTATAACTGCATGGATACCAACACTAAGCCCAAGCTCCATATACTTCAGGTACGTTGATTCTGACACTGCACTCGAGCTATCATACGCCAATATGATGGCAACTGGTGGTTCGCTCTCAAGATTTTCTCCGCCGTCCCAATTTCCGCGGCTGATGAGCGCACGATGTCGGCGATTACGTGGCTCAGTGCTCCACGACGCAGCTCGCAGTACGTCGGGGCACTCCAGGACCACACCAAGATATGCCAGTGGCATCGTTACAATCCAGAGGTAATACACGTTAATAAATTCGCTGTCAGCATGCTCAACCACCTCTCTCCCCAGAACATCAAACCACCCTTTCAGCCAATCGTACATTGGCGCGACATGGACACAACTATCACCGGCGCGGTTGCAGGTCACAAGTGAAACATGTCCGAAAAAACTTGATGAAGATTCTCCTGCTCCAAGGCCTGCACCACCGCAACCACAACCGTTTGAATCACCAGTCAGCTCGGACTTGGAGTCCGAATTTGAAGATGAATCACATTCAGACGAGGTGGCAGTGTTTGGACGGGATGATGGCCACAGTGATGCGGCTGTGCTGGAGTCGCCAACCAATGGCAGGGTGGCTCAAATGTTATTCGACGATGGCATTAGTTGGCTCAACAAGAGGTGGGGGCTGCGCGGGAGGGCGAAATATGCCGAGTGTCAGCGATTGGCACTCAAAGGTATATCTGACTCGGAAGCTGGTATTGAGCTCTCATCCCCATTCTTTCGTGATATTCTGGGTAAGAGTTCTAAACTGCATTCGCAGACATCTAGTACTACAGCCACAATGTCGTCGAAACCCGCGGCGTCAAAAGCCGCTCCAACACTTTCGGAGTGGAATGCATGGTAGAATCTCTATTTTACCCTGTTTTACCTTATTTTACAGTCGGACCCTCTATTTTACGGGTAAATTAGCGCTAATTTACGGACTCGTTACTGTAATTAGCTGTATTTTACATAGGTAAAATAGAGGACGGTGCCCCAAGGTGCTATTTTACCGGTTAAGCATGGCGAGAATCCTATTTTACCGTGCACTAAACTCGACGCAACAAACAAACCTTCTACAAGACACTGCCCCACGGAACCAAGAGCCGGACGGTCGACAACACCACCGCGGCAAGTCGTTGGATCCAACGTCTCCTGCACGGGGCGGACTGTTTGGTAGACTGAGGTTCCTAACGCACGACTCGGACCCCCCAGAGGATGCCGCAGCACAGGCAAACCACCCCATGACGTCCTCTCCCACCGACGCGCCTCCACAAAGCAGTTCTCCACCCTTTGTTGAGGCCGAACCACCCCTCCCTGAACCTACCCCTCCGATACTTGCATACCCTTTCACGTCACCCCCGCGCGCCAACCCCCTGGCTTGGTTCCCGGTGGAGCACAAGCGCGAATTCCATCCTCGACATCGCCCTCTCCGATGAAATTACCCCCTTCGAGTTTGCTTCCCAACGCGTTCGCGGCGTCCTCGCCTGTGCGTCTCTTAGACACACACACGATCACAAAAGCCCTCCCCGAGAGCCTGATCTCTCTCCTTGACGAACGGCCAATCGCAGAGGAAGACGAGGGTGCGCCGGGTGACGCGAAGAAAGGGAAACGAGTGCGGTTCGGCGGGCGGTCCAACATACGTCGCGTTCCTCGCGTTCCGTCTGCTCGTGCATCCATACTCGTTGCGTTTGATAGATCGCATCTCGGAATGCCTCCCACAAGAGCGTGAGCGGTAACCTCACGTCGCCCCGTCGTCCCACTGTTCGTCCGCCAGTACTCCCACCAGGACCAGCACCACCGCCAGACGTCGACGTGTCCTTGTTGGACGGGTTGGGGATAGGCGGACCGTGACCGACGGAGGAGAGTATGAGAGGAACGTACGAGGATCCGGGCCAGGCAGAGCAGAAACGACGGTTGCTCAGGATGTTGGGCGGGGACGAAGGAGAGGCGGACGCAGCGGCGGGGGTGGCGGTGGTTTTTTTTTTTTTTTTTTTTTTTCCGTGTTTATTGTCCTGCAGGGCGGTGGCCCTATGTCGGACAGTATCTACTTGGTTCTTACATGTCTGCTCGGTGTGATACGAAGGTAGTATGCGGTGACTAAATAAACGGCTCCATGTACGGAGCGAAGCCTGCGTGTGGCTAGGAGAGGTGACCGCGTTATGGGTCGTGAGCGCTGGGGCGGCACTGGGTGGTGTG
>JBBPSL010000095.1:20699-41810 GCA_038093555.1 Butyriboletus appendiculatus
GCTCGGTGTGATACGAAGGTAGTATGCGGTGACTAAATAAACGGCTCCATGTACGGAGCGAAGCCTGCGTGTGGCTAGGAGAGGTGACCGCGTTATGGGTCGTGAGCGCTGGGGCGGCACTGGGTGGTGTGGTTCACTTTGGTTCACTTGGGGTTTGGGGTGGGTGGTTCTTATGGCGACTACTGGCGTGATTTGGGTTTAGGTGGGGAGAGGTTCCCGAACTGTTTGAATCGGCCTGACTCATGTAAGAACTGTAGGGTGTGGGGGATGCAGGCGGGGTCTGATAGCAGCGGGGCGATCTGGCACGCTTTGTGGTGCACAGCGTAGCGGAGGCGGAACCTCGCGTGTACGTATCTGGGGCAGTGTAATAGGAGATGGGAGACCGTCTCATCGCGATCCGGGCAATGGGGGCAGGCTGGGTTATCTGGTTTGGAGATATGGTAGAGGTGTTTGTTCAGCGGGGCGTGACCAGTGCGGAGTTGGAAGAGGGTGGCAGCGTGGCGTTTGGGTAGGTCGTCAGTTAGTTTAAGGAATTTGTTGGAGGGGAGCGAGTTGTCGATGGAGAGAGCATTTGCGGCGCGGGGTGAAGCTTGGAAGATGGTTTTCCGGAGTGTTTTTAGGAATGCGTTAATGTGTTGTTTCGCTGCTGATTTGCTTCTGGGTAGGGTTTTAGTCTGGTTTTTGGGCCGTCTGAACTGTGTCGGGAGGTTTTTTGCGCTGCTGTTGTTGCCCGCTGCTGCCTGTTTGGCGGCTATGTCTGCTTCTTCATTTCCTGGGATACCGACGTGTCCCGGGGTCCATCTGAGTATGATTGATCTGATGCAGTGACGTGCTAGAGTCGATTTTAGGTTTGAGTGGAAAATATCCAGGAGGTAGTGACCGGGCCCCGATGTGGATGTGGTGGTCGCTTGGAGTGCCGCCCTGTTGTCGAGTCCTAGTGACACCGAGCGTATTCTTCGCCTCTCTCTTTTCAGCAGCTCTACCGCTAAGATCATCCCCACAATCTCGCCCTCGTATACCGTGTGATCCTCTTCCGATCCTAGCTCGAACCTCAACTCTCCCGTCTTTGTTCCGTTTCTCCTAATTACCGCTGCTCCTCCTATTCTCCCGTCGCGTCCTGAGCCGTCCGAGTACAAGCAAATGTCGTTGCGGGTTTCTGCCTCTATGTCTTGTATTTGGGCGTCGATATTGTCCTCTTTTATCTGTAGCCTGACTTTCGGGGTCCATTTTGAGTCGAAGCGGGTTGGTGTGATAGTTCCGAAGGCTCTGGGGTCTAGGTTGAAGGAGTTGGTGAGACGGTGAAGGGGGGATTTGTGCCGGTTGCGGTGTCTGAACGTGCTGATGATGTGTCTGTACAGCGGGTGTGATTTGGGGAAGGTGGCCATTCTTAGCGCGGCATGACTACAGTGTTTGCGGAGGAGGACTGGGATCTGGGGTATTCCATCTTTTTTCCCAAACCGCGTGCTCCCCACCCGTTGTCCTTTTTTCCTCTGCCCTGTTCCAGCATCGTTGTCCCCCAGACGTCTACCGCGTATGGCATTTTCGGTACGGCAACCCCTTCATAGAGTTTCTTCATCATCCGCGCTTTGATTCCTTTGGGTACTTTCGTCATGCGTTTGCACGCTAGGACGTATTTTGTGCCTTTGGCGATGGAGTAGGCGGCGTGCTGGTTGAACCGTAGTTCGTTGTCTATGAAGACCCCGAGGAATTTGTAACTGGTGGACGGCTCGATGGTGTGCCCTTGGATGGTGATAGAGGGGCGGGGGGTTTGGGTTGTCTTTCCTCTGCGTTGGGGGTCTGGGATTCGTGCGCGGGAGACTCCCAGGAGAGCGGTTTTCTCTAGCTCGAATTCCGCGTAGTGATCTCTGCTCCACTCTAGCGCTCCTCCTTCCCCTTCCATGATTTGTTTTAGTTTTCCGTTGGCTTCTTCGAAGCTCTTTCCTCTAGCTATGAATGCTGCGTCGTCGATGAAGCCTAGGCCCATCTTGTCCTTTGCTTCTCCGGCGAGTCCGATGAGGTCTGCGTTATAGAACAGGAATGCGATGGGTGACATGGGGCATCCCTGGTCCAGACCTATGGGGATTCGGAAAGTCAGCGAGGTGAAGTCGTCGAACGAGAGGGTAGTTTTTCGGTCAGCTAAGCGACGTTTGTACCAATCCGTGTATTCCTGGGGGATTCCTTTTCTTCTCATATTGTGGATTAGGCGTTCGATTACTACGCTGGGAAACGCCGCCTTGACGTCTAAGAAGAGCATTGAAACGTATTTATCAGTGCTATGGGTCCATGCGTCGTGGATGAACTTAGTCATTAGGTGGATGGAGTCCACCGTGGACCTTCCTGGTCGGCCGCCGAAATGGGCGGGAGGGAGAAGGTTGTGGCGTTCTGCAATGTTTGTGATGTCGTCTGCTACGCATAAGGATAGGATTTTGGCCATGGTGTCGAGGAGAGCGATGGGTCGATATGCTTTGGGGATGGTGTAGTCTGGGCGGGCCGGTTTGCGTAGGACGATGGTCGACGATACCTTCCATGTTTCTGGGTAGAAACCGAGGTCAAAAGTTGCTCTGAAGATGATTCCTAGGTGAGGTGTGAGTAGGTCAGCTGCGTTCGTAAATACGGCGTTGCCGACCCCGTTAGGGCCGGGCGCTTTGTATGGAGATAGTCGTTTGATTGCACGTTGGATTTGTGCGTCAGTTATGTTGGCGAAAGTGCACACTGGTTCCGGGTATAGGTCGCCGGGATAGCTGGGAATGTGTTCGGGTCGTGGTTTGAAGAAGGTTCCGTATAGCAATTCGCTTTTCTCCTGGTTTGTTTGTTCGTCATTTTGAGGGTGGGTGTTGGACTCTCTAAGGTTGGGAATACGTGAGATAAAGTGGTCTGAGGGCTCGTCTACTAAGTATTTGTGGGCTTGCCGTATGTTAGCGGCGTCGATGTTTTCGAGGTATTCGTTCCAGTGTTGTTCTTTGGCTTTCTGTACCTTCTTGGCGAAGGCGCTCCGTGCTTTCTCGTGGTCTTGGTGGATTGGGTCGTTTCGTATATGGCGGCGGGCTTTGGCTTTGTACGCGATCTGTTTGAGGTTTTTGTTAGGGGTATCTAGTTCGGGTGACCACCAGCGCTTAGCGTATGGGGAGGGTTTCGAGAGCGGGACTTTTTCTTCTATTACGGATGTGACGGCGTGAACGAGGGAGTTTAGTCGGTCTTGTGCTTCGTCGATGTTTGTAATTGGGGCGGGTTCGGGGAGGTCGTGTAGTTTCGTTTCTAGGTTGGTGCGGAACTTTTCCCAGTCTGTGGCTCTGGAGTTTCGTTTCGGGGTGGCATTGGTCAGTTCTGGGGCGAGGTTTAATTCTGCTATGATCGGGAAGTGGTCAGTGTTTGCTGGGGTTAGTTCTTCTTTCGTGTTACGTGAGATTATTGAGTCGACGGGCGGTGGTTGCGATGAGGAGGCTCGGGGTGGGTGGAGTCGCGCGAGGGGGTGACGATGTGGCCCCGGGTAGGCCGCAATGGACCAAATGCACCAAGGTTGCGGGATTTTGAGGGTAGAGTGGGATGTGTTGCAGGACGGTATGATCTCGTAGGGATATGCATGTATATTTTCATGCATGGTGTTTTTCTACCGACTCTAACGAGGCCACACGCTACAACTCTACTGCACGACATGTAGATAGAGCGAGGTGCATGGTGCTGTTCCGCACTGCACCACCGTCACGCACTGAGGTGTGCACTAGAAGGGGAAGCTTTGGTGCGTGGTCCCTCTCAGCTAAAGTCAACAACACTAGCGTCTGAATCACCTCTTTAAAATCTGAAATGCTGCGCAGGTATCGTTGTACCTGGCGGGGACACAACCTTAAAGGAAGGTGTTGTACTACTATAGACATGTGACTGGATGCAAGGCGGATAAGAGCGACGCAGTAATACGGATACGAAATGTGCAACCAAAGGTATGACGGAGAGGGATCAAACCAACTCACCAACCTCCCAGAGGTACTGTCACAGGTAGTGACCGTGCGTATGCTAGATGAAGAAAACAGTAGCAAGCAGGTATCAGTGTAAAGCAATGAGATCAACAAGCAAGAGACGAGCATGTTCCGCACGATTGATGGCAACCGAAAACGAGGTGACGCAGCAACAAAATAACCTGATAGTTAGAAGATCCGATGCAACGGCCAATAGGCAAATTTAAACGAAGAAATCACCGCCCCGAATAGTGGTAGTCGCCGGCCCAAATTCGGTTCCGCACCGTGGCACGGCACCTTCGTTCGTCCTTGTCCTGGGCCTCCATACTTCTTGTCGATGCATCCTTGATGCCTCCGCTGCTAGTCGAAGTCAGTGATCGCAGACCACCAATCTCTTGGCTTGCCCTCCGCGCGGCGAGAGCAAGATTGGTGCTGCTGCTGACCTGGCGTTCCCAGAGCAATTGTCGGCGCATACTCCCCGACAGCTCCGCCTCGAGCATCCGTAGGCGAGTAGTCTTTGGCGTCACGGGCAGTGCAGCTGCCGGAAGATTGTACGGATTACCAAGTAGAATAGGTGCGGTAGCCGAGCTCAACAAGCCGGACCCCACCTCCATTGCAACAGGCTGGGTAAGATGAGACGACGTGCCCTGCTCCGAACTTTCGCGTGACATCAAGGCTTGCAACTTTTTCTGAGCCACGCTCTGCGGCATCTGAATTTTGCTACCCGCGTCGCCATCACTGCCATCTTCCATCGCCTGCTCCTTGGGTGGTCCCTTGGGGCGGTATCCGCTTTTCTCCTTCTGCTCCCGCCTCATAGCAGACGAGGTCGGCGGTCTCGAACTACTGACGGCGATGACCTGTGCTGCCATCGGAAGCGCTGCTGCACTCTTACTCGCGGACAATCGCGGGGGAGCATACGCACTGCTACACCTTCGCGGCACGGGCACGTGTTGCTGGGGCTGCTGACGCTGACGCGAGATATCAGCTGACGACCGATTTATCCAATACGAGTGGTTATGCAGGAGGACCGCAGGGCTCGGGTTATTGAGCTGTGATAATAGCCTCGACTGGGTGCGATTAATATCCTGGTACGAGCGTTCGGGAGCTTTGGCGAACAGCCCGCGCTGACGCTGAGCTTCCAGTATGGCTTCGCGCGATCGGGCCTCCTCTGCCTCGCGTGCCTTGCTCTCTGCGCCCATGTCCTCAGACGTCCACTCTTCAGAGCCCTCCCCACCTGCCACCTCGAATTCCTCTGATGGCGTGCTGGCAAGAACGATCGCCTGCCGTAAGCTGCCGTTGCCGCTCACGTTCCTCGTCGCGCTCGGCTTCACGCTACCGTTAGCATTCGCATTGCCGTTCAATGCGATGTTGCCGAAGCTGATGTGACCGTTGGTGAACCCATTGGTTATGGCGCGTTGCACCAGTGGATGAGGCCCCTTTGACGGTTGAATAGCCGTGAACGCGAACGAGGACGGTCTCGCATTGCCTGTCGAGCCATTTGCAGACCTAGATCTACCCAACGACCCAGAGGCGATATTAAACACGGCGACCGCCTTTTCTGCACGCTCCAATTGGGGATGTTGTTGCTGTTGTGCCGGTGGCTTTCTGATCATCGATAGCGCGACGTGTCTTGCCAAAAGCGACCGCTTCACTAGGGGGCGCTTCCCAACTTCCTTTCCCCCTTTCGGCTTATTTTGACGACCGTGCGCAGGATGTCCTGCCACAGCTCCCACCGCAGTAGCAGTCAACCGTCGATCCTCCCCTCCCTCCTTGTTATCATCGTCCACACCCGCACCAACCAACGTGCCCTTTACCTGGATTGATGTAAGTTCAGGTGAGGCCTTCTGGTTGGTATGGGCGTGTAAATATGAGAAGTGAGATCGCTCGTCTTTCGGATGAGGTGCGGCCAGTTCTGAGGTCGGTGACTTGCAAGAGACCTGTGCCTGACGGCAGTCATCCTGAACAGACTCTTCACACTTTGTGAAGTCTGATAGCGGGAGAAACGTCAGAGATGGAGCGCCAGAGCGCATTGCAAGACGAGAGCTCACTTGTCTGGAGACTGCGGGGCACGTCCTGGCCGACAGCCTCTGCGGTGACAGGGGCGGGAAAGGTGGGTGACATGTGTTGCCACAATGGAGTGAGCGAGGAGGAAATACCACGATAAACTTGAACGAGAGACGGGCATACATTCGACCCTTTGGAAGCGGGAGGCGAGGCAAAAGGTGGAAGGGTTGATCCATGGTGGCATCACGGGTAGAATCTGGCCGTTGAAGCAGTCGCGGTTCCTGAGAACATGGTATGCCGTACCGCTTGCGATTAGGGAGCGGCTGTGACTATGTAAGTAGAGTTTGAAAAGTCAGGGTTAGTAAAAGGCAACAACGTGCTCGGCTATTCTGAATCGGCCGTTGACCTGATGAGTCACTTGAACTCGCAAAGAATCGAGGAAGACTCTGCTTCTTTCTAGTCGCACCTGATCACTAGGGCTATGGCCACTGCGGTTTCGAGCCTAGGCCTGAGGCCTGAGATCTGAGATACCAATCGCAAACCCGCAGTGACGACTAGCACTATCACCGGCATCATTTTTTAACCCACTTATGGGCCAAGCAAGCCAAGGTCCTTCAAACCTGCCTGGCGTCTTTGTCCACTTGGGAAGAAGCTTGGGGTTGCGACTCTGGACTGGCGCTGGGATCCGCGGCGCCCGTGTAGTGACGCCGGGTGTGAAAATGGCGTTCAAAGTCAGGGCCGTGGTAGAAGCAGTCGAAAGGTCTGGTGGGTTTGCCCCATTCGGAATATACAAGGCGTGGATGATTTCGCCGGGAAACATGAGCCTGACGGGCCGTCCAATCAGTAATGGAGATACTGTGGCGGACCAGTCAGCGTGGAAGAGCTTGCCAGACTCTCGTATCTTTGGTAAAGCATCCCGCCCAATCTGACTGGATGGACCGGGGAATTTTGGGGGGAGGGGGGGGGGCAATGTGAGGGAGAACTTCCTGAACGTAACAAAGGAAGGCGACGATGTCAAGAAAATAGCCTTGAGCTTAGGCAGCAGATACAACCAAATCGTGGAAGGGGAGGGGGTGGTTTGAGTATTGGAGAGGTCAGAGACACTTATTACGTTCTCTAATAACCATCTGTATCTGTCGCACCCCCACTGCTAGTAACGCACGCTCCCGCACTGGCAAAGCTGCTTGAATCAGAACCTTAAGGAATAGCACGGGTATACCTGGGTAACTTTAAACTGACACGGTACTCGTACCTGCAACCCGTGCGGGTACACCCGCACGTCTGGTATAGTCCAGTGAGGGTGAGGGCAAGAGAAATGGCGGTATAGCGCGTGCAACCGCGCGTGTCGTGCTGTCATTTCACCGTCCCCGCCTAACCACTCCGTGGTTTGGTAAGGCGACACCAGCCCCGCGAGTCACCTCACTCGATAACACTTTGACGTCCTTCTCGGGTGGTGTTAGGATATCAACCCTAAATCCCTCTTTCTTCTCCCGGCAGGGCTTGGAAGCAGCTTCCTCGGAAGCACCCGCTGGGAACATGTACGTTAATGGCGTGAAATGTCGTTCATCACAGCTCACGTTTTCATATGACTTTGCGCAAATTCCATTGTTCGGGGTAAGCCCAGTTCTTCATGACATTCTGGTCAAAGTACCCCATGATGCCGCTCTCAGTATCAGCGTCTGCCACGGCCATGACAAGACCTTGTTCGGTTGGTATTTGGCACGGATCAAACGGCACGAAAGCCCCTAGGCGGAAGTTCTGACCTTGTTGGGCGTCAACAACAGGAGAGCCACCGTGTCCATCTCCTTAGTCATTGCCGCCTAACGCACCGCCGCCTGCATAGTCATCGCCCACGGCTTGGTCTCCTTGGAAAAACTCCTCAGTTTGAGGTAAACCGCCGCCATCAAAATCCATAGCATTGTTGTCTTCAAATGCGTCAAACCCTGCTCCATTCCCATTGTTACCATCCTCTTCGGCGTGGGTGTTGTCCAGATAGAGAGTGGTGCTGTCTAACGTTATGTTATCATGAGTAAACGAGAATTCCGCCAAGGAGTGTGCGATGGCTGTCTTCCAGAATCTCCAGGTCAGGGAAAAAATGATCTATTGGTTATTTTAGTAGGATAGTCAGGTTCAAAAAAGTCACCAGCATCTTAGACAGCTCAAATCGACGTCCGTTTGGCGAGGTTTTCACCCAGGCGTCCGTATTGGCCGGCTACAGCACCGCTGCAGGAAGGTGTGGGGGGTGCGTTCGTGCTGTCGTTAACGCGACATGCTCTGGGTTCGTCTGGGACGCCGTGCTGGTGTAGGTACGAGGAGGAAGGAGGGAGTCCGTCTGGCATGCGGTGGACGGGCGGGAGGGCGGTGGGAGCATGTTCGCACCTGCGTTAATGATTGGCGGGGTCGCTGTAGTTAGGACCTTGCTATCCTACGACCCAAGATATCGCTCCTGCACGAAGATCTCGACCAGACGAGGAGACGAGGAGGAGAGATGAGTATATCAAGGCTGGGGAACCAGTCATGTATCTACGACAGTATATGTACATGCACGATCATGGAACGGAATCCAAGCCTGACTAATCTAAACGGACCAACCAGAACGAGCGGAACGAATCACCCAGACTCGGAGTCGGATGGATGGAAAATAAATCCTAACAGCTGTCGTCCCGGACGTGTGAGGTACGAGGGTGCAGGGCGAGAGCTAGGGTGCAGGGCGAGGACCTACTGGCACTGGATAGCGGCGGCTCGACGCAGCTCTTTCGAGATCTTGCCCCACTCATATAGCCCCACCGCTCACTCCACTGCCCACGCATTGATCGCTTCCTCTGCTGCAGCGAACCGAGCCTCCTCCTGACTCGCATCTCCCCGTCTTTCCGTACTTGCACTCGCCGCTGCTCATCCCTTCACACCGGCCGTACAAACCGCCAGTCCCTTCTCCTCCATATACTCATGCGTGATTGACCGTTGCAGACCCGATGCCCAGACAGACAACCTCGATGCCGGATGCAACGTGTCCACGCCATCACGTTACAGCCATATATGGTACGGCCCAGGCCACTAAGCATGCACAGCTTCCGAAGTAGCACCCTCACGGTATCTGCGTTCCCCTCCAAGTCAAGGTACACTACTCGGATGAGACTCTCGTTTTGTGCTGGAGGTCGGGTACAGACTCTGCCCGAACCGATCTTGGGTTTTTGCAGCTTGGTCGCGCATCGAATGTTTTCTTCTTTGTCGCCGACTTTGAGCCCGGTGCTTGTCTCCAGTGCCCGTAGGATGAACTCGTGCCCTTTGCTAGCACGATCCCTCAAACGCTTGGACGACGAGACTATTTTGATAGGGACTCGGCGGCGAGTGGCCGGCTCGGGAAATTTCTCATTCCTTTTGGTCGTCACATGGGACCGAATTAGGACCTTCGGTCGTTTCCGAACCCCTTGGAACGGGAAACTGCGACTTTATCTACTTGTCCGGTTACAATAATGGCTGGAGAGAATCCCTGATCCACGGATGAGCTAAACCATGAGCTTCGTGCCTTGGCGATTCTTTCATCAATTCACTTATATTACTTCCCACACTTCCTCAGCGGCCAAGTGTGCCAAGTGAAGACCATGGTGAATTACTAACGCTGCAGCGAACAAGTGTGACGGTCCATGTCTACACCTGCGGATGTGAAGGTTGAAATGACCACGCGGCTGTGAGCGCCAGCTTACTTACTTCCGTGTGAATGGTCGCGGGCCCAGGCTCTCTCCTGCGTCCGGTGCGTGAGTACAGTGCATCCTCGAGCAATGCTCCCTGATCTTTCATCAAATTCACTAAATAGCTGAAATGAACCACTGGCAACTACATGTAGATCGCGGGTTGCTTACTGGGCTTCGCCGGGAATAGCTACTTCAGGCATATCTAGCTTGAAGTTGTACAGCCGACGGACTATGCGTGACGCCAAAACCTTAGTAGCTGATAAGGAATTCAACGTATCCAATAATAATAGTAATGAGAACGCACGGTGGAGGCCATAACCGCTGGAACATTGAATATGACACCCACGGCAGCATCTGGGTTGATAATCATGAACATTGTGGCTATAAGGTTTGCAGAGAAACTGCCCGTGCATGAGTGCTAAACAAGTCACCAATGGCGCGAAGAACGTACGCAAGGATGAAATAAACCAATCCATCTGAGGATATCATATGAACCAGTTCACTGTGGGTTCCAGAACCACGAGACATATGTAAAGTCCATGTTACCTTGTACATAGTCAAGCAGAGAACAATAAGATCGAGACTCATGGAATAGATGAAGGTAGCAGCGAGGATGGCTGTGTTGGTCCTGATGATTACGCAGCCAACACCTTGGACCCAGCGCGCCTCCAGCAGTACAGCGCCTAGGGTTGAGATCAACATATATCGCAATACTAGAAAAATGAATGTTTCATATACCCTGCAAAATGAGGGACCAGTGCCCAAGAATAAGCAGCACCATGGCATAAACTACCTGCTTGTTTCGAGACCAAATTGCGATACTGGAATAATCTCAACCGGTGTATGTGGGACGAGAGATAGTGAAAACTTGCGTGCGAAGTGAGAGGTTGATACTAGATAGGCCAAGTGCGAAATTGCAGGCGAGCTTGTAGAAAGTTAGTTCCTCCCGCTAATTTGCTTCCAAAATGGCAACGAACCAGGTTGAACACATATAGAGCTTGGCAATTAACCTCTCTATGTTTTTCCTTTAAGTTCCATCAACAAGAACAACGACGACAAACCAACTTCGGTGTGTCAAGAGAAATCAATCTGTTGTACCAGGTCAACGGTGTTTAGGACTGAGAACGAATGCTCTTACATTCCAACCATGGCGAATAAAAACAGATATCGTCCGGCAAAATAGAAAACCTATTTATTCATCTTAGATAGCAATTTCTTTGTTATATGCTCCTGACTTACAAGAGGCCAACGAAACTTTCTTTTGCCGGAAATAACCGCCCAGTCGAAATTGAGAGTAAGCATGATCTCCCACCTGATAGTAAAGTCGCTCTCAACCTGAGGCCTGAGATGCTCTACAGTCTGAGCTCACCCATACAGACCCAGTAACACATGCATCAATCTGTCGAAGACTGCAAAATGATCTGTATTTGGCAGACGCACCAAGTTGAGGAATCCACTTAGTAACTCACCCAAGCTCGTCGACAGTTCCGAAAATAACTGCAAGTTGGTCATTTGAGCAAGGTAGGTTAAAACGAACGGTCAAGCAAAGGGCCTGAAAAAAGGGAAAGTAGGACAAGGAAATAGACCAAGCCTATCCCACATTTAAAAGTATCCGTTGACTTACTCCGTATGTGCCCCCTCGAGTAGCTTTACACGTCTCCGTCGACGGTGTCCTCCATAGGTAACCATGCGGTGACAACACCAGGGTCAAATCACCTCCGAAGGGTTGCTTTACGACACCAAATGGTTACAGGGAGGTGTGCTAATGGCCTTATGTTCGATCGAGGGCAGTACTTTCAGATGTAAGAGACCTCACTATGCCGAGTTGACTAACCTCCCACTTCGCCGTGCCAGAACTGGGGACTAGACGTGATGGCATGATGCCCCTGGCCGTCCGAGGGCATCGCGATCGTTGTTTGAACCTTCTTTGCTGGCTTATCTCTTGACTGCTGATGTAATCTCTGCCGGTTCGTGCCATAAGTTGGCTCACCGATCACCAGTGAGAGCAGCGCCATATCGCAAGGTTGTCTGCACTAGGCCGAGTCGAACGAGGTCGGTGCGGGTAGAGAGGGGGGATGGGTTCAACGCAGGTGGATGAGGGGGTGGGCAGTGGTCCTACTACTAGAACGCTGCCAGCTACAAAAAACTTACTTTGCCCAACGCCGTTGTCTGCCAATGTTCTTGGTTTCCGCCATGAAACGTTGGACATGCCGTATATAATCTGAATCCTGAGTACTGAGTCCTGGTTTCTACATAATAAGCCCACGACTCGGCGCCGTTTACCGGCGAGGCTTTCCCAGAGCATTCGACAGTCGTTTCGTCCGTCGCGATGCCTTCCACGGGGGCGGCTGCCCGCTCATCGGTGCTCTCGTCAGACTCGTCTCCACCCAAAAAAAAATTCAAGGGTGGTAGCCGAAATGCGCCGAAAGCCAAGGATGGGAAATTTCCCTTCCATCAGCACTATCACAAACGGCGGAATATTGACTCCCCTAGCTTGCTGGCGCGGTCTCAGGGGCGTCGACTGCACTCGCAGGTGAGCCTTGGTTCATCTGGCGCTCCATCCTCTCGTCCGAGTCGGGGCTCTCAGGCTCCTTCCAGCGCTATTGATGGTCCCAACACTGTGACGCAATCTGTTCCTGCGACACCTCTATCCATCGCTAACGGCAGTAGTAGCCATCTGTTGCAAAATCTGGGTATACCTCTCACTCCAGATGGTCAAAATTTGAGTGGTCGTTTACCCTCTCAAGAAAACCAACACCTCAACAATTCAACGATTCCGGCTTGCCCTTTGAGATATGTATCTCATTTCTTGTTGCCGTTTCCGAGGTTTCTTACTACACATACAGCAGTATGGTGTTGACTCGGTGTATGACGCGCTGTCACCCCTCATTGATCCGGGCAAGGCCATCCAGGCGAATGTGACGCGAAAAGAAGTTGCAATGCTGATCGAGGGGACGTTTGTGTAAAACGCACCCAGAACAGGTACATGTACTGCTTTTAAACGAGCTGTCTGACGCCATGTATCCCTCCATTCCATTGCAGATGGCGGCCGTGTCAAACTGCCTCGCCCCACTCGTGATGCTGATGGGCGAGGATCAGAGCAGGCGGTTGATTGGCGAGTTGATCGAGACAATAGACAGGCAGCTACATATGGTACGGCATTTCTACTTTATCTCTAGAGTTGTCATGATCATAAATACGCAGTAGCTATAAAGGGCAATTGAGGTCGATATTTCAACGCTCAACGCCAATGCGGTGTGCTGGTGTGATGCTGAGACTGGGGCGAAGGCAACGATGGTTGAACGTAGAAGGAAGGAAGGGGAGAGAGACAGAGAGAGAGAAGAGAGAGAGAAAGGTAGTTGACTCTGTATGGGTTTAGATGGCCTAGACAAAGACAATTCCAGTCTCGGTCCATCTATGCCTGGCCAGAGTCCTTGGTGGGACCAATCGACTGGAAGGGTAGCTTTCACTAATGCGTCAATGTAACTCAGGAAAACACCTCACCAAATGGGGATCCAGTGTTGAATGGGGCAGTGATCAATTGGTCCCCAGATCTTGAACGTAAAGGCTTTCTTCTTGTCTACTTTTCACGCCAAATGACCAAAAACACGAACCAAGTCAAGTCGGCGAACAGGGAGATGATCGCTGATCTCGCTGATCTTCATGTGCTGGTCGAGTAACGGGGAGTTCTTGCGAAGATTTTCTCGCGTGAATCGGATGGCGTTGCGATGGATGGCGTGACACTCGAAGCTAATGTCAAGTGGGTGCGATGTGTAAAGACCTGAAGGCTCTAGAAGCGTTGGAATTGGAGCAGCCGTGTCTCAAAGTCCAGTTCCACGCATTCGCAACACCGTGACTTTTTTTGGGACCGCCGCGACAGCAGCTGAAGTTCTACTAGAATATCACGACATCACCGCCAAATATGCATCGCAAGAAAAGACACTCAAGTTAAGGGTAGTAAGGAGTCGAAGAGGATGAATGGTACGGATGATCTATTCCCTCCCAAGTATTTCTATCGCCTCTAGCACAAGTTTCAGTGCTGTGTTTGAAGCTGTACTAATTTTGCATTGAAGTCGTTGAATTCCCTCCACGTTGCTGAGCGGGCCAGAGTGCAGAGCATTCTGCAGTAGCGATGTCAGAAGCGGACTGTGATGGAAAGTCACAGATTTCCGAGTCCCCCCAACTCTGCCATGATTATCTGTGCAACCACTTTGGTGCTGGAATGAATGCGGGAAGGGAGGTCATCTCATTTGTCTCAGCATACGATGCAGAAAACGGCTCACCACCCAAATGCGCGCGGCATACCGTGCCCTGAATAACCAGCGACGATAAATTGGCCAGTGTACTGCGCGACATTGGTCCCTTGCGATGCCAGGCAATTTATCAACAGGTCCGACCTGAGGGTGTCATCGCAACCCCTTCATGTACACCTTGGACAACCAAATGTACAAATGGAGCCTTGATCGCTGCATAAGCCACGATACCTGTCTAAAAAGGAGCATGGCGACGACGATCAAAATCAGGATGAGAGTACGCACACATATGCACGCACCTGTTCCATCTTGGGCTCTCGCCCGGGTTCAAATTTACCCTCAAATACCACAGGCAAAAAACGCCCGGAGGGTCTTCCCCAATTTGGGATTACACGTTGCATTATCGTCAACGTAGACTTAGAAGGCGGGGCTGGCAGCTTCACACCACCGCCGAGGATAATCAGAGGACTTTCATTGGGTGTCTTATGGGTCCCAGGAACCAGTATTCGAACCCCTGTGCATAATACACGTGTTTGTTTAGTCACAGTGCACATGAATACGTCTAATACCTTGTTTGCACTCCAACCGTTGGTCTGTACCGGCAGACCCGTGCGTCGTAGACTCGTAAATTAAAGAGTCGTAACAACCTGACCACGAATGGGCACGATTTACTGCGGGCCCACTAACAGGGAGAGAAGATGAGAGGCGTAGTTATTCGTGGCGTGAACGGCGCGCGACCGCGGTGCCTCTGTGCGTACATGCTTGCGCGCGGTAGTCATAGATGTCCAGTTGGAAGGAGTCGGCCTGTGTCGCGTGGAATACGTCAGCTTAGCATGCACTTGGCTGCACCAAGGATGAAATAAAATTGAACCCAACCCAACTACGATGCTCACCCGATGAGGAACGATAAATGCAATCAGTTCCACTCCTTTGCTAGTAACCTTGAAGGATTTGCGATTTTATATTCAAAGACTTCCAAAGCATGTTTAGGAAGGAAACACATGCCATGCTGAGGGAGCAAGGTCGAGTGCTCCGCGAGGGAGTGCAACGAGTCGGACTCATACCCATAATACCGGATGTTTCAATCTCTGGCAACACAAAGTCAAAAATAAACCCGTTGTTTGCAGGGGAAAAAAAAACAGACCCCTTGCCAGCTATCGCAGAAGCAATTAGTGAACACAATGAATATCAAGAAACACAGGGACATACCAAGGAACAAAATGCCACTATCACCTCAGAATGGCATGGTGACTCTGGTGCTCTGATCGATCATGGGGGATTTATGTTTCCGAGCCCTCCCGTTGCATGGTAGTTCCATAGGCACCATTGAGACAAGCATCAGTTCGATAAAGATAGCAACCAAAGTTGAATGTTAGCAGGAGAGGAGTCGGCGGTGGCAAAATTTTGAGGGACGTGCTCTGGGGCCACGAGTGACGAGAAGGTGACACCTAATGGGAGGACCTCCCCCCGCTGTTTTGGCCGTGCATCCAAGAGAGTGGTATACCGAGGACTGCAAGCTTTCTGCAACATACGATGAGCAGACGTTGGGTACATGTGAACATGACAGACCTTGATGTCAACAAAATATTTGAAGAGGTCTGTTTGACCTGGCAGCAGGTAAGAGCAACGCCTTACACTACGTCGGTAATATGTACACCATGAGAATACCGCGCACAATGTTATAAAGAAGAAGGTACCTTTGGCCTGTCCATCTGCTGCCTCTTTACGTGCAGCTGGCTTTCACCCGCTTTTCGTTTTTTGCTTCTTCTACTGCCTCTCTGCGGGTTGTTGCATTTCGCCAATTTGCATGGCGACAAGCTGCTTGCAACCCTGGGTTCCTGAAGAGGCAGGAGGTTAAGTTAAGCCATAGGCGAACGAGCACGCGGACCTAGTCCTCCCGGTCGCTCTGAAGTTCGTCATTCCTCCATGCTTGCGCTTCCGTCAATCTACTCGTTCTCTCCATCATCCGCGCCCTGGCTTTGCTATTCCATCCGACGGCACACACGTGATGAACATAACACCGCCATCTAAGGGGGGCAGGTTACCTACCTGCCTCGACACGACGTTGCTTGGAATCTCACATCGCTCAATACGTCTTCGCCCATCGGTGCTGATGTGTACTGTATGGTACTAGTACTGTCGGTGGTGCAGAGGAAGAGCAGATCAAGAAACGCACGGTCAAAATCACCGCGGAAAAACGTAGAATATGTGAATGAAGAATTTGCCACGGATCTTGGCATTCGTCGGAGATTCTACTATGCACGTGTTCATGGGTGGTGTCAGTGGAATAAATTATCCGGGCATTTTCTATAAGGCTTACTCTTAGAAGCTTAGAAGACCGTCCAGATCTCTGACTCATGTGGCCGTGGAGCCGTAATAATGTGACTCATCGCATGCCTCTCGCCGCTACTGTAGTCGGCTACTGACATGCCACGTGGCAATTTTTTCAGAAACGCACGTCATTTCTGAAGAAACTGTCACATGGCTTGGTTGACCCAGGTTAGTCGTGCGCAGGGTTGCCAGCCGGAAGACAAAGGGTAAGTTGTCGGAATCCCTAGCTAGAGTTTTGCAGTTTGATTCCAAGCTGACATGCACAACATCCGAGTGCGTTCACAGCCGATCTCGTCGTATTATAAAATTCACCGTCCTCCAGGAACGCAGCTTACCTCAAGCATTTTGTTTCCCCCCAATGAGCGTATGCCCTGCCTCCTGCCTCCCGTCCTGGAACGCTGAGATTCGTCACCCCCAGCCGCATCCCGCAGCGGTGATGCAGCGGAATCTATTGCGGTGAACGGGGGTGAGATATCGAGGGGGTTGCCGATGGAGCAAACGAGCCATCCATTCAGGGGTGCGTGCACTCGGCCTTTCAAGAGCCGAATTTCCTGTTCGCCCGATAAAAAGTCCGCTGCAGTTTCGGGCATAGTAGAACCTGCGCATGGTTGCCCCTTTGGACCTGGCCCGCTCGTGCAGCATCCCAAACCGCAGTGTTGAATCAAGTTCGGTCAGACCGGCCGGATTCAAAAATGTACTTGGCTCTTTCTGCCGGCGCGAACGGGAGCGAACTGATGTGCCTGCCAGTTGATCCGCTGCATTCACGGGCAAAATCCCTGGACTGCCAAGTTTGAGCAAGGAGGTGGGACCAATTGCATTGACGAGGCGACCGTCCTCAGTCACGAAGCGCTAGAGTTTTGCCCACCTGACCATTCCAGATGATATTCCTCTTTGAATTTGCTCGGAATTCATTTAGGCGGTCAATTTGACCAGCTCAGGGGGCCGGTGGACCTCGAGGAGGCTGATTTGCTCAGGCAAGATATGCTGATGCTCCGCACAGCGGACCACCCGGGTTGGTTCACGGCTTTAAACAGCCTTGCAGTTCATCTCGCCACTCGGTAAACGCACCTCAGGGCCATAGAGGACCTCAAGGAGGCCATCTTACCAGGCCGAGATACGCCGGCGCTCTGTTCAGCGGGGGACCCAGGGCGGTCAATTGCTTCGAACAACCTCGCAGGTTGTCTCTCCATTCGGCACAACGAGCTGGGGGTGGTGGAGGACTTCAATGGGGCCGCCATCCTTGCCCAAGATGCACTGGCGCTTTGCCTGCTGGGGCACCCAGAGCATGCAGCGCCGCTGAGAAACACCACAGCTGATCCCCCCCGGTCGGTACAAGGAGCTCGGGAAGATAGCGGACCTCAACGAGGCTGTTGTCCTCGCCCGAAGGTACTTTCAAGGACTGTACGTGAACGAGCACGTGGGCATCGCCAGTGACCACTCCACACTTTTTTGAATACATATGCTCAATCCACTCCGCCTTCATCTTCCAACGGCTAAGACCTTGCGGTGCGTGTGGGTTGCGATGATCTTCGGCGAATTCCCTGGTAGTATGGCCACCACCTCCTCGTATTTGAATAACGAATCCAAAACAACGACAACGCGTCCTTCTTGCAGGAAAGGCCAGCTGGCAGAAGTACATTTCCCCACCACCTCCTTGGCAATTTCCTCCGACTTGCGACTCTCGTGCGGGTTCTGGATATGCACTACCATCGACTCGTTGCGGCTCTCTGACCCACAACTGGTCACGCCGTGGAATCCCAACGAAGCTGCGCATGGTGGGGGAATCCAGCGAGTGATGCTGCATCGAGAAAAGCACCGTTGCATAAACCAGGGACGAGGTGAAGGCTGTTACTAAGTGTAGGAAGGTCGAAAGGCTCCATCACGCAGGTGTAGCGATATATAGGGGGGAAGAAGTTTGGCAGAGAGGACGGGTATGGAGTCGGTTCCTCAGTACTGAGCAAGAATTTGGTGCTGGTTCCGAAGCTGTTTCATTGTTTCTCCTCGGCGGTTAGGCGGTGTTCGCGAGCTAATGGCGGAGAGCTGAGACGAGCGTGCGCAGGTAGAAAGAGAGAGTACACACACGCCATGGCCGCACCACAACCACTGCGAAATGGCGAAACGCCATTCAAAACCGACTAGATATTGACCACAGGCTGACGAAAACAAACAGAAAAAGATACACTACGACGAAAGTCTATCACACCTGGACCTCGCTCATATCCGACCCCGAATCCCTACCGCAAAACTGGCCCACCAACATTGAGGTTTTAGTGGGTATTAAGCTACCCAGGCCCCCTGAATAAACCGGGGACACCGTGTAGCGAACGGAGCCTCACACTCCCCACGAGAGTGGGGCGTGCGTAAGAGCATTTTTCCTCGGACCGGTCGCCCCCCTGGCCGGGCGCCCGCCTTAGTGTATTAAGTATCTATAACCGGAGAAACGAACATGCTGTGCTAGCCTCGTCAGTTGCTACATAATAACCAACACTTGTCCAAAAAAAAAAGTTATACCCATACACGTGCCGAGACACCGCCCTTATCACCTGCCATCACTACCAACGCTCCGAGTCCAAGTGTCATTACAGTAAGTCATTCTCTGCAACGTATCATCTCTCGTTCAGGCATACTCTCCACTCCACGAGCAAGCGTACCTGACTGTTCACGGCACCAGTTTTTACATGACCGGTGGGCGCCCACCCGTACCATCAGGAGACTTATCCACATGCGCAGGCAGAGGTTGCAAAGCTTGATGCGGGCTCTTCACTAAGTTACAACTTGTGGTCATCGCGATCGTTGGCGGCATCTTGCCATGCCTCACGACCAGCCGGTGGGGCCCGGGTGGGGCGCGTACTTGTTCCCGTCTTATCCCCCTTTATGTGGACTGTTGACATGTCAGTGGTCATGTCGCACACGTACCATGGGAATAATCATATTCCGAAGGGCCACTCTTGTCTGACTTCTTGACGTTTGTCGTCTTTCTCTTCTCCGATATACTTCCCGGAAAACGCTGGTTTCTGGTTATTCTTCTGTAATGGAAGGTACCGTGGGAGGAATCGCGTATCAAGCAATTTGATGCCTTGAGTTGTGGTGCAGTTCGTAGCTTCTGTGACAGCGAACTTTCAGATCTGTTTTTGACTTCTGGTATATCCAGCTGAAATTTGAACCGCGTTGACAACCTGCTGATCAGTGATTCCTAGGACTGAACCCATATGAGATCACCAAGAAGTACAAGGTTGGCGGAAGTGTCCACTGCTACCCTGTTATGCAGTGAGGAATCGCGCTGACTTGGCAGCAAAAAGTCACCCTCCGACGGCGGCATAGTCCGTCTCTTTGACCGCAACGACTTTTACTCTGTGCACGGCCCCGGCGCACTCTACGTCGCGACACACGTCTTCCGCACCAATTCCGTGCTCAAGTATCTCGGCACGGGCGGAAAGACAGCCGGACTTCCAAGCGTCGCGGTCAGCTACACGCTCGGGCACACGTTCTTGCGCGAGGCACTGGCCGTAAAGCAGCTCAGAGCCGAGATCTGGGTTCCAGCACCAGGCCAGGGGCGAAAAGCCGCAAAATTCGTGCTGGAGAAAGTGGCAAGTAACGCGACATTCCCTGCACGCGCGTGGTGACATGTCTCCTATGCGTCGCCAGGAAACCTCCAAGCAGTCGAGGGCCTCCTCTTTGCAAATTTGGACGTCCTCTTGGCATTCATTGCCGTTGCCACCAAGGTCGCCTCTGCAGCCAGTGGTGAAAAAGCAAAGGCAAAGCACATCGGTGTCGCGCACGCCGACACCAGTGTCCGTGAAGCCGGCGCCGCCGACTTCGTAGACAATGACCTCTTCTTTAACACAGAAGTACGCTTGTGTCTATATGTCTATGTCGCGATTCAATCTGACTCGTCAAAAGTCTCTCATCATCCAGCTTTCCGTCGCTACCATACCCGCAGGCACTGCATCTGGCACCGCCGAACGCGATTTCGATCTTAACAAACTCAAAGCAGTCCTCGAGCGATGTTGTATCGCCATCACAGAACGAAAGCCCAGTATGTACTTGACCCTCATCTTTCCCTCCTCTAACTCGCGCATACGCGGACGAGTTTACCACCAAAAACGCCCTGGGAGACATTAAACAACTAACCGGATCCAAGGAAACGGAAGATGCCCCAAGCACCAGCAGTGCGCCTTCCCCCTCTTCTTCCCCCTCTTCACACTGATGTTGCCGTTTGCAAACAGCTGTCCCTGCGCCAGGTGCTTTAGCTGCGCCCGTCATCCACCTTTCTCTTCTTTCAGATCCTGCGAACCATGGCGCATACAAACTCAAAACACACGGTCTCACTCAGTATATGCGTCTGGGTGCCAGTTCTGTCAGGGCACTGGCATTGGTCTATCTCGAAGGAGGGGCCAGTCTCAATAAATTTCCTTCGTCTTGGACTGATGCATCCACAGGGTAGCCCCAACAGGTCACCTACGCTGTTGGGCATTTCGAATAAATGCAAGACTGCGCGGGGAACCAGACTGCTCGCAACTTGGTTGGAGCAACCTCTCGTCAACTTGCACGAGATACGTGAGTCGGAGATCACCTGGTCTAATACTTTGGGTGTTGTTTCCCGTCCTGAATCAAGTGTTTTCTCCGCAGGAAAGCGACAAGATCTGGTAGAAACCTTTGTAGATGGTTCTTCAACAAGATGCGCCTTATAGGTAACGGTCATAATTCGTAGCCTGTCCCATGCTTGCAGCCTCATCACTCTGAACTGATGCAGGATGACTACCTCAAATTAATGCCTGGTCTTCACCGGCCAAGTAAACAATTCAAGAAAGCGGTTACTTCCCTCGAGGACGTCGTTCGCATGTATCAGGTGGTACTGAAGGTGACGCTCGTGAGAACACG
>JBBPSL010000096.1:0-34265 GCA_038093555.1 Butyriboletus appendiculatus
CTCATCACGTGCACCGTTTTTGTCTGTGTGGACGGGTTGGTGACAAAAACGGTGCACGTGATGAGCGGCATCGCCCGGACTGAGTTCGATTCACAATATCAATCCGCTCTCCAAATCAGGTAAGCTTTTTCTTCTTTACCTGCAACCACAACCATCTATGTCAACAATGTAATGTATCATGTAGTACTAGTGTAGTCAAGGCTGGCCATAGTCAAGCTGCTTATATACATGTGAGGAACAAAGGCCTCAACATTGTGAGGCTTGTTATTCGAGCCTTGTCCAACTTTAATTCATCGGCCTTGTCTCCTCTGGGTGAGTCGTTTGACCTGGTTCTATCCCATAAAAACAGTGATGATTTAATTTCCATGCCTGGTCACCCTACGGATCATGCCTGCCCGCCATCAGCATTACTGCTGTTTCTGTTCCGCTTGTTGTGATCTTGACGAGAATGGAGTCGCCAGAAACCCCGCAGGCAGGAGCCAGCTGGAACGATATAGGAGTGTCCATCTTCGCAAATCGGTAACTCCTGAACATCAGCCTTCCGAGAATGCGTGTAGCGTGGCTGTGGCGCACCCCGCCGAGCGTGGTAGCTCGTCGGTACCTGCACCTCGCCTGCTAATCCCCCAGCCGGAGGTAAGATAATCCCACTCTGTTTGCTGTTCCCACCTAATAGCCACCCTCTAGCCCGACCTGGACTCCCTCGCTGCATCTCTTTTTTCCGCAACATTGCATGACAATGGCCCCAATCTAGACTTGCAGCCTAGCAAATTATGGGCTTCTCGCAAGGAATACCAAGCCTCCCATAATTCCAAGGATTTTCCACTACCAAATCTTGCTGACTTTGCCGGTGCTGTCAGTTGGATGACCCTGTCAAACAAGTACTAATCCACACAGCCTGTAATCCCCAATAGTACTGATATTCGTCCCATGATAGTGCACTCAATCTAGACCGTTTTCTCTACAGCATCAGAAATCCAAGCCCCTTCTCAACGCAGCTCCCTCCCTGCAAATACTAACATATCTGCAGAATGGTGATGAGTATTCGTTCCTGAAGGCTGGGTAGTTACTGAGGTAATTGCAGCGTCAGCGGAAAATTGGACAAGTGGGAAAAAAATTGTTGTATGGCGATTGCCCACAGGTGCTTGGATCAAATCAAACTCCAGATACAGCATCTCAGTCAACAACTGGTCACCTCCGCCCCAAACAACTTGTGCTCGGAGTTGGTGGCCATTCGGAATGCCTTAGCCAATGTCAAGTGGCAAGCTCCCTCGGTCAAGACGCTAGAGAGCCGCCTTGATGAAGAGGACCAACCAAGAACTGACGGTCCGGTTGAGTATGACTCTGGTAAGTGTCTCCGAAACGACAGACAGTTCGAATGCGTACCCAATGCCATTTTGTTAGCCCATCATTTTGACCACCCCATTGATCGCTGCGACGAAATCACACAGGTTTCACTTTTCCTCGCTGTCATGAGCGTGACCCTGTTTGGTGTCAGTTGTGCATGCAGAGACTTTTTCCTCAGGATTATATCACTCATCCTCAACTTGGCATTCAAACTGGTCAGCTCAAAAGCCGAAACCATTTGCGATCACACCCTCACACAAATTCCCAAGACCGTGAAGACGGCATTGTCCTGATTCAACCTTGAAGGTCGCACCACCACATATGCGGTTTGTCCACAATGCAACTGCACTCACAAGCCCTTCTGCGATGGGGGCTCCGATCCCACCTATCCCCTCCGTTGTGCCAATCAACTGGAGGGTAAAGCCTGCGACACTATTCTTGTGCACGACCTGAATGACAGTTGTAAAATTCCTGTTAAATCTTTCATCTATCACCATTTTCACAACTACTTGGCTGGGTTGTTGGCAAAACCAAGACTAGAAAATCTCATGGATAAACATTGCGATGAACTCGCAAAAGTTGCTGAGGAACCAGCGCCCACTGCTGTGAAAGATGTGTGGGATGCTGAGTTTCTACGCACCTTCACTGGACCATATGGTCGGTTGTTCATTGATCGTGGCGATGAAGGCCATTTTTTGTTCTCCTTGAATGTAGATTTTTTCAACGTGGAGGGAAACCTCCAACACGACACAACAACCTCCTGCCGCATCATATCATGCGCCTGTTTAAACCTACCCATGGATATTCACTACAAGCCAGAGAATATGTACCTTGCTGGCATCATTCCAGGCCTGCATGAACCCTCAGGAAACGAACTCAATTTCTTTCTGGACCCCTTAATTGGTGATATGGTGGAAAGTTGGGACAGGGGCATGCATTTTTCTCACACTGCCTCAGGAGGTCAGTCTCGTATCACACGTTCTGCTATTGCTTGTGTCATGTGTGATCTTCCAGTGGTCAGGAAAACCACCCAATTGGCTGCCACCACTAGCCATTTCTATTGCAGTGCTTGTCACTGTTTTCACTTATCGACTCTCAGCAGGACGGACACAGGCTCTTCCCAATGGACATTTCGTGACAAGGCCACCTTGCGCCATCATGCAGAGGTTTACAGGGCCACTTCCTCTGCAGAGCACTGCAAATTGTTTATTCAACATGGTGTTCGGTGGTCATCACTTTGGCATCTTGCGTACTGGGACCCAGCCAAACAATTGGTCGTTGACTCTATGCACTGTTTGCTCGAGGGACTAGCCCAAGGTCACTTTCACGAATTTTTTGGGCTTACCACCACTATCGCAGTCAAAGCGCAGACTGATTCAGACTTGTGTCCAGCGTTCACCGAAGATTACCGAAGATTTCCACTGCTCCGCATTGGCTGAGACAGAACTCAGTATGAGCAACCAGAAACACGTCAAAAGCATTCATACGTTGCTCCTCAGTGCCATGGATAATCCTAGAGATGGCGAGGAGGATCTGTGTATTAAGCAACATTTTGCCGCCTTGGAACGAAAGCTGGCTATGAAGAATATAACCTCTCTAAAATTCGTGGCCGAGGGGCTTAAGTTGTCACCGTCACATGGACAGGGAAGAGTGTACAAAGGCCATTGGATTAAGACGCTCGTTGAATGGATGGGTACACTACTACTGTTACTTCTGATGTACATCTAACATTTATTCAGCGAAAGACGAAGCCCATGAATGCCCCCCTGAAGATCCAGATATCCACCCCGCCCGTAATGCAGCGTATCCAACAAGTTATCGCCGAAACAGATACGCCCTCTTGGCTGAGGTCAGTTCCTCATAACTTTGGTGAGTCACAAGCAGGAACTCTGAAGGCTGATGAATGGTGAACTATGACAACAGTCTGTCTGCCGCTGGCACTCATCAGCCTATGGGGTGAAGAGTCGGCACATCCATCAAAGGAGGTGGCAGATCACCTGTGACGTGTTCTCGACCACACTATGCTTCTTGTCTCAGCAGTTCAAATCGCTTGCTATCAAGTCATGACGGCATCTCGGATGACAGCATATCAAACCTGTATCACATCATGGTTGGCTGATTTGAAACAGGTTTTGCCAGATGCTCCCTTCTGCCCGAACGGCCATATGGCATGCCATATTTATGACTACCTCAAACTTTTCGGACCTGTTCGCTCTTGGTGGTGTTTCCCATTCGAGTGTCTCATTGGTCAGCTGCAACGCTTCCCGACCAACCATAAATTTGGTTCATTGAAGAAGCAACTTTGACTCTCACGTACTGACAATCTACAGGCAAACTTGAAGAGACGATCTTACAGTCCTTTATTCAAGGAGCTAGGCTTCATGGCTGGCTTTCCTGATCTGATTGCCTGCCTGCTATCAGGGAATGCCTAGCACTGTTCAATAAGCATGTAAACAGCAATATCCATGAGCTCGCAAGCACATTTGCCATACCAAATACTGTCAGTGATAAGCAACAGCAGCCTATCCCCTGCGACCTCGTCCCTCACACTTCCCGCAGTCGTGTCGAGTTCTATGCCCATTATTGGTTCGGTGGGATGCTCTTCAGTCACCATTCCACCCATACTGGCAATAGTCTGGTAATGTTCTACCCATCAGGCAGTGGTACTTTGATTCCTGGCTGTATCAAATATATCTTCCAAGACAACAGTCAAATCCGATTTGCTGTTCAGCGTCAGCTCCCTGCTAATCCAAACACTGTTGATCCTTTCCGACACTTTCCTTACTTCCCGGCGCATTTGTACTCTAAAGATCTGGACTCCAATCTCGAGATAATTCATCCAGCAGCAGTGGTATCACACTTTGCTCAATGGCACTTTTCTGCTGATCATGTAGTTGTTTGACGTTGACGAAGGTATGTTGTCCATCACATTCACATCAAGTTTCAAACCACTAATTCCTGCTAACCCAGGACTAATCATGGAACTAGCTACCAAGTTGTATCCATGTACCATAATCATGATAAATTTACCTCCTGTGCTGAGAGAAATGTAGTGACTTTTGCTGCTCCTGCGTCTGAAGGGATTGTCGGGCCATCTGACATTGCGCCTTTGGGGGTGTACATGACTCCCTACATGACTCCCCCACCACCCCCGATATGCCTTCATCATCGTACTCGACATCGAGGGGCCATCGAGGGGCCATCAACCCATCTGACATTGCTCGTTGCTCCGGGGGATGACGGTGCTCTGGGCACTCCACTGCCCGCTTAGTGGACACCCAGTGCCCATCATCTGCCCATATGGCGCCCACCATGTCGCCCGCCAACTTTTCAACCTTTTAAAATATAAAGTTTTGTAGATTACTTATAAGCTGACCAAAATTATTTATTCTATAGTTCGTGAAACCCCCCCATCTTAGATAATGTTAAGTGAATCTCTAAATATAATATTTTGTGGCACAGAACATGCTTTTGGAGAAGATAAGCTTGTCGTGAAAATTATGGCATCCATAGATGTTATTATTTTCTATTTCCTTATGTGATACTAAGAAGTTTCATGATAATTTAAAATTCCTTGCAGTATTATGTGATCCCTCAGAATATAAGATTACCTACACCTTCAAAATAGTTACCCAAAATATTTAATAATCTAATTACATTTTGTAATGTATTCTCGGGCACTTTTAATGTTGAAAGTCCCGGTGTGTAGTCAGCCACTAGTTGGCTCGGCTATGTATTTGAGTACCACTATTGACCAAGTCGCGTTACGCCTGAAAATTTAGCAACCAGTACACCGTTATGCGTTATTTTTAGCGACACAACCACCTAGCGTTACGCGTTACGGTTGCATCCATACAGACGGCTACAGTATGAGCCAAAAAGCTGCCAGCGTGACGGAATCCATCACGTGATGTTGGTAGAGTGTGAACGAGTGCTATCTTACTTGTACGACTTCCAACAGCCTCACGACTCACGAGCTCGCGATTAATCGTGTCACTTGTCGATAAGGTCTCTCTTTCTGTCTGAAAGCATTGGTTAGTTCATACATTGATTAATCCACGCTGCGAGGCAACAAGTAGCGGACTTTGTCAACGACTCGGAACCTACCACAAATGGCTCACGACCGTAACGCATTGGTGTGTCCACTAGAGCCGTCTATTGTCCTACATTTTCACCCGCCCTTGATCGCATTAGTGGCTAACTGGACAAGATGAGTCGGTAGAAGTCAATCAGCGTGCATTGATCGACAAGGTGCTTGCGCGCTATTCCGGCGAGTTCACCGGTGAGAGATCCTAGTCGCGGGTCGCGGGTGGTCCCTTCTGAATATCAACTTCAAACTCTTAACGACCTCAGTATTCCGGGAACTCCTCCAGAACTCAGACGATGCTCGGTCGTCCGCGGTCGAGATTCACTTCGAGACTGGTGCATACCTACATCGGAAGGACGGCGGGCCAGGAAACATCGATGCACCGTCCCTTCCTAATCTCAAGTCTACCCATGTGCGAATACTCGGTGCTGTCATGCCGTTGGTACAATCCTTTGTTGATTTCTCTTCAATCAAGGTCGCCCAATGGATGTTTAGAAACAATGGGATTACTTTCAGGGATGAAGATTGGACGCGACTACGAAAGATCGGTGAGTGACCTACTTTTTGATTCGATATGCCCGTTCTCTAACGCCAGTGCGTCTGGTGCTGCCTTAGCCGAGGGAAACCCTGATGAGGAAAAGATTGGCGCATTTGGTGTTGGTAAGTGAAAACATGTTTTGTCGACACGGCGGTGGAGACGCTCGATTTAGGATTTTACAGCTTATTTTCGGTGACGGAGAACCCATTTGTATCATCTGGAGGTATGGTATTTTATATCTTTGGAGCTATATGGCTCAACTTCCTTTTAGGACATGGGATGCAGTTTTATTGGAAGGATAACAAGGATCAGGTATCATTGTCTTCAGCACACCAGCTCTTCCCCTCATTGTATCGTCTATCAGCTGAATGTCCGTCGCGGTGATCTCCCTTCGAAAGGGACTGCAGACCCATGGACAACGTTTGAAATGACGCTCCGAGAGGCTGGTCCTATACCGCCAGCGTTTGACTTTATGCGATTTCTTACATCATCAATCACGTTCATGGTTCACCTGAACGACATCAGCGTGTATTTTGACGAGCATCGCATTGGCCACATCAAGAAGTCACCTGGGGTGGCTAAAGCTGTTGACCTTCCCAGAGGATTGAAACGATCTAGCCAGTCGAATATCATGAATGTCGAAGGTGTACAATCTCACCGTAAGTCTTCTCGATGCTGACTATATGTGCACTAATCACAAACTCTAACTAGCCATCAGGATCAAGGCAGAGGTCATGCATGCTGTATATGCTGTTGGTACTGAGAAGCGTCCATTTCTAGAGCTCTTGGAACCTCGCAGGCCTAAGGGCGGCTTTTTCTCTTCCCTTGTTTCTGTCTTTACGAGTCAATCAATGCCTCAGACCGAGATCCCAGCATCACCACCACAGCCTCCCAAAGATCCGACAGAGTTACACGAGATGAACGTGACTCTCACTGTGTTCACTGCAGAGGTGGACGTCAAGGTGGAGAAAAAACTTTCTGCTGAACTTCTCCGGTCTACGAAGAAGAATCCCCCTGCACGACTCAAGTACGATTTGATTTATGTGGGTGTTTCGATGCGATCGTCGCTTCACGAAGGCTTATCATGTTTCATATGAAGACTGGGAAAGACGAGTATGACCAGAGTCTTGTCGATGACAAGAACCAGTCTCTGGCATGCGGAAGTATTTTCCAGGGTCTTCGTGCGGATTTGAATGGGTTTGTAATATAAATACTCACTTTGCGCGTTGACTGACGCTGCGTTAGGGTTGGGTATACACGGATTTTCATTGTCTGCATCAGCCTCTTCTCAACCTCCACCTTTCACTAATTTTTCTATGTAGGGACACGCTACGGGCCAAACAACAGGTATCGGTGGCCACATGGCGTCCCGCTTCATTCCAACTGTTGAGCGTGAATCAATAGATCTCGTGTAAGTGTGTTATTTCGTCTTGTCATATATATGTTCATACACCCTTCTTAGTGACAAGAATGTTGCAGGTGAGCAGCTCCTTACAAGTCTCGGACACACGCTTAGCCTGTTCTAGTCTGGAACAAAGAGTTGCTGTACGTTGGAGGGTTCCTGGCTCGCGCGGCTTACGAATTGGAGCTTTCCAACATCCAGAATTTGTGGGAAGGCGCAGCCAAATCTAATGGTACGCCCGACTTCCGTCCACCAGAGGAGCTGGAGGGCTGGCTCCTCCAGCGTTTTATTCACGTTCTCAATTTTTTCACCTTTCATCACTCTACTCCCTCATCGGAGGTATCGCGGTTGCTGGAAACCTCGTTCTATGGATGCTCCACTTCGCCCTTGAGGCTACTCTCATCTGCTGGTATCCGCGGGGCCCCTGATATCAAGGAATTCGATCCCGTTTTCTCCAAATTCCTCAAGCACCTCCCAGTTTTGCCGCAAACAGTTATCCAGGAAGGTGTGCATACCATCAAAGCCCTGCAAGCCCAAGGCATGCTCTCCCCTATAACCTTTGTCGATGTCCTGCAAGAACTGCGGAAACATCCTCTTAGCGAAGAAGAACTCGTTGCTTGTCTTAAATGGTGGACCAGCCTCAAGCAAGACAGCACTGACGTCAATATGGCTCAGATCCGTGTGCAGTTGCTGAATGCGGCGGTCCTCAGCAGTGCAAATGGAAGAGTACTTCCGTTGTCATCAGTTCAATATTTCATCAATACCAAGACGCTTGGTACCCACATTCCATTTGACGGACCGCTTCCCGTGACCCTCATGCCCTTGAATGTCACCAAGCATTTTACGCCTCTCGAGTTGACGAGCTTTAACTGGGCCGAGTTTACCATCATCAACTGGTTACAACACGTCTCACAACCCAATGTTATGTCGGCGAATCCGGATCACGACTTCACAAAGTCGATTGACTGGGCTGAGCGTGTACTGACCATTCTATCTCGCGTATGGTCTTCACTGTCGAACGAGATGCATACTTCGGCGAAGAAGGTGTTCGCTGGCAAGAAGTGTATCCCAACGTCTTGTGGCCTAACATCCCCGGAGCTCTCGTATTTCCCCAACACCAACATGATTCTGTTTAGCGACCTTCCACTGGTACAGTTTCCCTCGGGTCTTGTTATCAAGGGCCAGATGGAAAAACTACTCTCCTTTATCGGCGTTCGGAAACATGTCGATCTCCAGCTTGTTTTCGATCGGTAAGTCGACGTGACTTTATTGATTCGGTGACTGCAGCCATGTACTAGGATGGTAAAGACGGGTGATTGGAGTATCTCCGACCTCGTGGGCTATCTTATCCAGGTGCGGGATACGTTGACCACTGAGGAACTCGCCAAACTGGCATCGACGGCAGCGTTCCCCAAGGAAGGTGCTCCGCCAGCTGCGGGGAAGAAGAAGCCTCGCTATTGCGCTCGAGAGCTCTATGAGCCTACAAACATTTTCCGGCAACTGCATCTTCCCGTTCTTGATTGGGGCGAGAAGTCCAGGTGGCGGAATAATTCAGAAGAAGGTCGGCCCCCAGACTCTATCATTGAGAGGCGACTGACTTGATGGCTTGACAGCTAAGCTGCTCTATCGACTTGGGTTGCGTCGCTTCCCACCTTTGGAGACTACGATGACGCTGTGTTCTTCCTCGGACTCCGCTATTCGCACGACCGCTTTCAAATATCTGTGTGATAACATCCCGTTGAAATACCCGGATTATAATCCAGACAACTTTGGGCACATCTCCTTTATTCCTTCAGAGGGTGAGGATGGCACTCATCTAGGAAGGCTGGGAGAGGTACATTATCCTCATAGTATCACATTTTTTCCATTAATATGGTTACTTCCGCTGATCTAGGTATTCTCTGGGACTCAGTGGAAAGTACTCGGCTTTTCAGTCGTTCAAGACAGTTGTCGAGAAGCTGCTGTCAGTAAACTAGGCATACAACCTCATCCCCCTACTTCGATGCTCCTCTCCTTGCTGGAGAAAACACCACCGCCCAACGAAGCGACCGCGCGACAATGGTTTGAGATTCTGGCGGAGCGCATCTCAAGTAAGCGTCACCTCGCGCTTCGTTTCGATTCTCTCACGGGATGTGACAGGTTTCACCCAACCCCAGTTGACCATACTCTCAAAGCTCCCGATCGTCCCCACGAAAGCTTCAGGCGCTCAACAATTGCGATGGCTCACGCCTACTCAGTGTTACCTGGGCGACGGTACCAAAGGCGAATTCCATTCCAAGTTGTTCGTCTTTGTCAATTTCGGGCCTATTGCGAATAGGTTTTTGAGTGCATGTGGTTCGAAGAACGAACCTTCTATAGACGAGGTTGCGGAGATCTTGATTTTTGATCCCAAGAAGTTTTACGAGCTTTCTGGAGGGTACGAAAAGTGCGTATCCCGCCCCTGTTCTTGTCAGAGGTTGCCCATTCACTCGGTCGCCAGTTTCTTGGCGGAGTTACGCAATCTGGCTGTCAACAGCCATGCTATCACCTTCGGCACAATGAGCAAGCTGAAGATATCGCCCATCTTACTCGGTATGCGTCGCCAAAAAGCTTCTAAAACGTTCTTGGACAAGACCTCGCCGGCGGAATGGGATGAGGATGGATGGGAAGATCTGCATGATTTGCGGAAACCCAGCGAGATCGTCATTGCCGACGATACGAATGCGTACCAGCTTTTCAGCGACTCTATCTTTGCCGCACCGCAAGAGGATCTTTTGGAAAGTGCGTGAACATTGTGATATGGTTAGAGTGGGTATATCACGACCAACTACGCATCTACAGGCTTTTACGCATCGCTTGGATCGCGACGCTTGAGCACTGTCGTTCGAGAGGAGTATAAAGTCTCGAACGAGAGGTCGAATACGAAGACTGCCTCTGACGTCCGGGCTCTCGTACTGCAGAGACTACCCTTGTTCCTCCACGAGCATACTCACACCCGCACAAAGGTGTCTCTTTCGTGGCTTTCCGGCGCGCATAACTTCACAGTCAAGGTGTTTGCAAAGTTGGTCGTTTCCAAAACACTTGACATCGGGAGTAGCAAGACAACGCGCACGCTGGACGCATCGGCAGCTGCGAAACGACTCGGTTCCGGACCGATCGAGCTGTGGCTGTCCGATAGCACACAGGTGGATATGTATGAGTGAGTTGCTGCACTCCATTCTTCGTCGTTCTACTCTGGTGCTTAGCTATATACCCAGAGTTGCGACGTCTCTGTGTCGGTTGCTGTTCGAGAAAGCCAAGGTTAACGATGCCCTCTTATTTATGACGATTCTCTCTACCGATCTGAAAGCGTTGAAAAGAAGAGGTTATAACGGTCGGTATTGTGTACATACCTGTTCCCGTGCCTCCCGACTCACGTATACGTCCCATAGTCGATAAGATCCTCAAGCAACAACAACAAGACAGGAAGTTGGCGGAAGAAGCGAGGAGAAGCCGCTACATAGGATCAGAGGCGTCCAACTCTTCGACGACACTTATCCCCCAACCGGTGGCGCCACAACCTCTGAGAGCAAATCATCCTGATTCTGTCTCGACACGCTCCAAGTCACCTACGCGACGTCCTGTGTTGCCCGGAGGCTGGGAGCCCGCACCTGGCTCATCACCACCGCCCAAAGTCCCACCTCCAGTTACGACGCCAAGCGTACCAGAGCAGCCTCCAAATGAGTCGGTAACCACACGTCCACCGATTCCCCCTTCCACTCCCGAACCCACCAATAACACCTATCCGATTGGAAACGCGCTGCAAAATTTGAAACGCAAGCTCGTTTCACATATGCCATCTACCTCGGAGATCGTTAGATCCAGTCCGTCTCCCCAGGCTCCACAGTACGCTCGAGTTGCAATTGGAACGACTTTCCTGTTGATCTTTTCGTGACAGGAATACGCGACATGTGACACCGCAAAGTAACATTCGTAGGTGATATATACACCTCTACGCGGCTTACGATTTGATGTGTGTCGTCCAGGGGCCAACGTTGATATGGCAATCAAGGCATGCAAGCCCGAAGAAGGAACATTACTCCACAATCGCAAGAGGATGGAGATCGTCAACGAGTCCCTGAACGAGGGTTACTGCGATACGTCTGGCCAGGTTGGAAATCTGGAGCTCCTCGGTAAGTTAGAGGTTCGTTCATCCACCCCCGTTGCTAACAATCTGGCCAGGGAAAATGGGAGACATGAGGGTCTTTGCAACTAAAGGTGAGACTGGACAAGAACACTGATATGAGCGATGTCTAGGTTACTGAGCAATGAATAGACGTGCCCGACACCGACACGTTTATGGCGCGCATGCGCGACCCGCTCGCCCGGTTCATACACGTCATTACGCCTCTCGCTCAGATATACAACCTTCCGACGACCTCGTTGCACATCTTCTGTGACATGGCCGGAGGACTCATCGCGTTCAACAGGAACGGAAGCATTTTCCTCAACCTGCGCTATTTCGAGGCATGGCGTCAGTGTCATCGATACCCTCGAATTTCGTTGAGGACAAAGCTGAGATGACCCCCTCAACAGATGACCAAGACGTCAGGAATGGCCACCAACAACAAGCTCAGATATCCTGGTCTGTCTCCTTACAGTTTTGTTCGTTTTGGTGACTGATGGTCGTTTCGGTTGGTGCCGATGTTGGATACTGTACTGTGTTTTAGGTTCTTCACGCTCGCACACGAGATCGCACACAACCTCATCGAGCCACACAACTCGGAGCACGAATTTTACTTCTCGGCGATCTGCGAAGCGCACATGCTTGCATTGTCGAGGCTCGTAGGGACAGTCGTGGTTCGAGACGATAGGTGACGTCGTCCCGTTTTGGATGTAAAGTGTGCGAGACGAGTCATCGTGTAGTCTGCTTTATTCTGCAGCGTTCCAGAGTGCGAATGATAGATGCGTTCTTAGACTATCTATGGTTGGACATCACCTGCACAACAGACACAACATGCGAGTTCACCTGTAGGGGATGCAACAATACCTCGTATCGGACAAAGGACACTAAATCTATATATGATGTGCGCCCTTTGAAATATGAAAAACTGAGTGCAACAGCTCAGAAAATGACGAGGACACCAATCTGCTCAACATAGCATGAGTTAGATGCGGAAACATAAAAAGTGCTCCCCTCAACGATCGAAAGCAGACAAGCAGACAGCCACCTTCTAGCCACATACGCTCTCGCGGGAGTGGTGTTACAATCAATGTCATCAGAAACGTCCAACGCGACCTCAATGATGTGATTGTCACGCGCATATCTGTTGCTTATGAATGACATACCCACAGTCGGACATGTTGAATCATTGTCAGGCACGGATGACAAGACGAAAGCAAGTGCTGACGAGACTGCTCACAGCACATCCTGTACTACTAAAAGGAGATGCTGACGAATCCACTTAGAAAGCGATGAAGACAGCTGTGACAGTAGCAAACGATGTGATACTATGATTAGCAAGTGGTGGCAGTGAGGGTTTTCTAAAATCCCTGCAAGACGCGAAAATTAGCAAAACCTAAGACTCCCTACTTACGTAGCGGGAATATTTGTGTCGTGGAGTTATTCGAGAAAATAGGAAAAGTTGTACATATCATATCCAACCATGTTACTCGTAACAGTCACCTTTATACAGTAAGATTTTGTGTGAAGTGCATTGACGAGGCCAACGCCGGTGACTGTAGATCCCTCAAAGTTCTTTCTGGTATGGCCGGATTAACAGAGGGAGTTGTGCCTTGCTCTTGGGGTCACTCCGAAGAACAGGGCGCTGTACAATAGCTGTTTTACTTCCGATTTCGCTGGCGGGTACAGCAAGTGTAAACTCGAAAGCGCGCACGAGGGTGAACAAGATCGCCTTTGTCCTGTTTATTTTGCATAGTCGGTCACAGTCCTGGACGCGACGAAAGGCATGCGAGAGTCATACTCACTCTACAAGAGAGAACCGATAACCGATGCATCCCCTTGGCCCGCCGAGGAAGGTGAGCTGATGACCCCAGACGCCTGGAACGTGGGATACACCCTCGGGGATATGTGTCCATCGTTCTGGCCTGCGGCACAGACAATCGTCGGTGAGTTATTTTAGTCACACAAAAGGGTCGTGGCAACGCACTTGAACTCATGGGCGTCAGGTCCCCACAACTCTTTGGAGTGGTTCATCGCCACAATTTGGATCGAGATCACGTCGCCTTTGCTGACCCTTTTTCAACGCAGGTGAGGATATACATGTTAATCAGTGTGACGCAACGCTACTAGTACCTGATCGCATCGTGGACGACGCCGTATTTGTCGGTGAATGGCTTCTCGACAGGCAGCACATCATCCTTCGTTGCGATCCGGGTGGTAATCGGGACTGGGGGGTACACACGGAGGGTTTCTCTCAAGACAGCATCAAGATAGGGAAGTGCCATGAGATCATCCATTGAAGGTGTGTCGGTATCGACAGAGAGGAGTTCTTCACGGAGTTTCGCTTGAACCTCGGGTGCTTGTGTCATCGCATAGAGTGCCCAGGTGACTGCAGTGCTGTTGAACATTTCCTTTCAGCCTGGATATGTTCGACCATCTGTGGCACCTTACCTTGTGGTTTCATGCCCTGCGACGAAAAACGTCGGGACCTCTGTCAAAAATATCATGTTTGTTTCCGAACAAATCTTGAATCTGTTTAACGACGCACGAGCCAAAACATCGTCATCGGACAACCTTTGACTCTCAGGAATGTCCGTGGCCATGTTTGCCTTCACTAGCAGCGACAACAAATCTCGTCCGTGCAAGCTATTCTTTTCGATCTCACCCTTTTCGGTTGTACTAGCCAGGGCGGCCGCTTTGGCACACCTGAGTAGCTCTTGACCTATCCGTTTCATCGTGCGTCGTGCAGCCTGCACTCTACGTAAGCGCTCGGTGGGCTGTCAAATGTGCCGCGGTTGTGAGTGCAAGGCATCCGGAACGATTCCTCTGGTACTCACGATGAGACGTAGAGGCGGTATCCACGCCTGCAATACAGGGAGTATGCTCAATGTCTGACTTGCAGAGAACATGGTTGAGAATGCCTCATTCAGCTCGTTTGGCTTCCCATCCGCGTTGAGTGCCTCGAAGTCATAGTTAAATCCTACATGAGCATGGTCAGCGGTCTCCCTCCTCAAGCAGCGTCGAGCTTACCCGCTAACCCAATGACGTCAAGGGTCATTCGGTTCAACCACGGTATGACGTCGATGCGAGCACCGGTGGTAGTTGCGGCGGAGTCCTTGGCGATATCGGATGACCACAAATCACGAAGCTGTGTCAACCACGAGTTGGAGCTGGAAGATGATACGGAAGACATGACCAAAGCACGTACCATGACAGCTTTCGCGAAGAAAATGTCGGTAAGAGCACGAATTTGTCCTGGACCAAATGCAGGGTTCTATACATACATACATCTATATTTAATCCAATTGTTCTCGACTCTCTGAAGGGTCTAATTTACCATGATACGTCGCTACCAATCCTGGAATTTAGCGTGTGTAGTAAAAGGAGAGATGGATTCTGACCTGCTGGCGGTGCTGGGCACCCTCTACAACAAGCAGACCTACATGCCATCAAATTAATTTGTGCATGTGAATACACCACGACGAGCTTGCCTTCCCCGAAAATCTGGGCCAAGGTGTATCTGGTCATAGATTGTTTCTGATAGTCATTACTGTGGGTAAGAACATGGTTGACTGCGCGGGTATCCAGAGTGAACAATTGTGGTCTCTAGATGTTACTTGTGTTAAGCGCCACACCCGCTGTAGAAGGAACGGTACATACATTGAAGAAACCCTTGTATGTCATTGTGGTCCCATGTTCCCTCACCCACTGTTCATGGAGCTTGGATCGTTCCTAGCGGATGAATGACCCATGAATCAAGTCGCATGGAAAAGCCAACTTGAAAGGAGGAGCGACTCACGCTGGCGGTCCTTACGTCCCCTATATTTCCATATATAAAACTCGAGGACTTTGGACCACGCAGATGGCGCAAAGGGGATGTGAGTTGATGGTACACAAACTGGAAGAGGTTCCAGAAAGCAAAGAAAGCCACTGAGGCAATCACAGCAAGCAAAAACCTTGCGAGTGGGAACATACTGGTTGCCGGAGTTGTGATCGCAGTCAGAAATAGAGTGGGAGAATGCACATATACAACTTGAAGTTGGTTTCAACATGGCTGCGGTGGTGACTGCAATATTTATACGATTGCTGCACCGGCAAGAGAAGCTACCCGTTGAAAATCAAGTGTGTGATACATTGTAAACTTACTAAGTACCCGGCGAGAGGCTGTTACTGCGCCACTAGCAGTGACTCACCGTCCTCATTCCAACATAAGCATCATGACCGCGACTCCGACGCCAGCACAAAGTAGCGCTGGCAAGGATTAGGTTCTGCCGAGCGCATCCGTCAGCTATTCATAATGCATAAGAGATGCTTAGTCTAACTTTACTGTACGTGGTAGCACTATTACCAGCACCAGTCGAAACGAACGAGACAGCAGGTCAGCGTGATACTGCTCGGGCTCTGTTCGTCCCCTTCTTCCCCGGAGTAGCAGCCAGTGGCAGTATTTCAAGTATAGTTCCCATGAAGCCCAGCTAGAATGAAGTGGGTGGCGTGCCAGTAGACGGCTCCTTGGATCATTGGATGGGTCGAAAGGCGTAAATTGAGATGAGATTCAAGTTGGTCCACTAGCTTACTGTCTGTAATATGGAAGGTTGCAATGCATTATGCTCGACATCTCGGCTTAGTTCTCATGTCCTCTGATACGGTTTGACCAGTAGCTAGAGTTGAAGCTGGTGTGCGGGATCACTCCGCAGAACAGGACGCTGTACGATGGCCGTCCTGCTACCGACTTCGCTCGCGGGCACGGTAAGCTCGAACTCGAAAGCGCGAACGAGGGAAAACAAGATTGCTTTGGTCCTGGTTTTCCGGTCAACAGCGACAGTCTCAGCACTGTAGGAAGATGCGACTTACTCCACAAGCAAGAACCGATAGCCGATACACGCTCTCGGTCTACCAATGAAGGTTAACAAGTGACCCCAAATACCTGGGATCTGGGAAACGGCCTCGGGCACGTTGTTCCATCGTTCCGGGTCTAATACGGCACATCCGTTATGGTCCCCCGGAAGGAAGTCAAGATATTGATGACATACTTGAAATCATGAAAATCAGGTCCCCATAGCTCTTCAGACCGGTTCATCGTCAGGATTGGTATCAAGATCGGGTCGCCCTTGGCAATCCTGTTCGTCGTGATAAGTTATTATGTGTATCACTCTTTGGGAAGGGGAGTGTACGACGAACATGATTGTGTTACGGACGACACCGTCTTCTGACTCTTGGGCGTGTCGGTGACCATGTTCGCTTTCACTAACAGCGACAACAGCTGCCGTGCAAAGTGTTCTTTTCGATCTCTCCCTTTTCCGTCGCACTGGCCAACGCGGCTGCTTTCGTTTTCGTTAGCAGTTTTTTACCGATTTGTGCCATCGTACGCTGGGCAGCTCGTATTCTACGGGAAGCGGCACTAGGCTGCAAGGTACATGAGATCTATGAAGTTGTCGACTCCATGAGAATAGGAATGGCACCCACGATGAGATGCAGGATCGGTATCAAATTCTGCAAAACCTCGAGTATGGTGATGTTCTGACTCGCTGTGAATATGGTCGGAAATGCTTCGCTCAGCTCGTTTGGTTGCCCGCTTGAGTCGAGCGCGTCGAAGTTGTAGTTGAATCCCGTTCGTCGTAAGTGATGTTCGTTCATTCGCAGCCTGAGAGCGAGCATACCAGCTAGACCGATGTTGTCAAGCGTCACCCTGGTTGACCAGGGTACGATATCGATACGTGTGCCAGTGATCGTTTCAGTCCTGGCGATCTCATCATACCATAAATCACGAAGCTGATGCATTTTCGGTTACTAGATGGATATCAAAAGAATAAGGACCTACGCGGTCAGCTTTTGTGAAGAAAGTTTCTGTTAGTGCTCGAATCTGGGCTGGGTCGAATGCGAGGTTCTAGATATTATTTAATCAAGCTAGTGGTGCGCTTTCTAGAAGCTTCAACTATCATTATACGTCTCTGTTCACGAAGGATTCAGTCGTCATTGTCATTGAAGAAATCGAGGCAAACCTGCTGACGATGTTGCGTGCCTTCCACGACGGGTAACCCTGTCATGTTGGTGGTCAATATGCATCAGTCGAAACAACATGATGATGGTTCCCTCACCTTCTCCAAAAACCAGTGCCAAGCCACGTCTGGCGTCGGGCGGCTTCTGGTAATCGTTGCTGTGGGTAAGGATATGATTGACGGCACACGTGTCCACAGTGAACAGTTGGTCATTTTACATATCAAGCGTGCTGAGGTCAATAAACTGGTTTACCGTTTGTGATTAGGTGGATAGAAACAAATGTTCAAGAACCCCTTGAATCTCAGCGTGCCGCCATACTCCTTCACCCATTTTTCAAATGGCACACCGGTCTCCTGAAGAACGAAATAAGTATAAAACGTCTTAGAGGGACACGCGTGGGATGGCAATGACATACATTATTCACGATTTCACCCAAATTTCCAAGAATCAAGCTTGTTCCTTTCGGTCCCGTAGATGGCGTTGGCGTAGGGAACGGTTATACCAGGGCCATACGAGCCGAAGAGATTTCCAGAGTGAAGGCAATCGCTGAGGAAATTGTGAAGAGCAACAATTTTGCAATCGGGAACATGCTCGAGTTGAAGTGGAGAGCTGAGATTGAGTTGACACTGACCACCATGAGGAATCGTATTTATAGGCTGCGCCGGTGAACAGTGCCCGCTTGCGTAGATTAACCATTAGGATGGTAGGGGTCGTATGCTTGGCACGTACTGCGCCGTAGTGATGGCACGGCACACTCGTGATTGGCACATGTTGAATTGTTGCAGAGGTTGCATGAGTGCCGGCGAACGCAGTCTGGTGACCAGTCTATCTACAGTCACGGTAAGGGCCACACCATCGTAACCATCGGATAACCATTTCGTGCTCCTAGAATAAATTGAGTTCGACAAAAGTAGTAGCTCGAAACCTACACTGTACTGTGCGTGTACACACGCAGCGCCCGACCCAGCGTTGCAATAGCCCCATACGGATTCGAGTGGCGAGGAGAACTTCGTCGATTCTGCTCTTGCGGTAACTAGCACAAATGGAAGTGCCGATGGCCTCGGAACGAGAGGCACCATCATTGACTCAAGTCCTCACTACTTACCTGACTCTGATCTAGAGAACAATAAATGGGTCATAATGGAGGAAAGATTGTGCTACAATGGCGGAGACAGCATCGGCAATCTCCATGGATCAATCTTCAGCCAAAGTAGTCGAGGAAACGGAAGACCGGTACAATATGGCTGACGAGGCTGAATCTGCTCCTGTCCTCGAGATCATACCACCTCTCAGAACAGATGTGCTGAAGCAAGATGTTCAAGAATATTACCCGACGTCGGTACGGTGGATGACTATGTGTGTCGAAATCGGCTTTTGGCGATGCTAAGTTACACAGTATGCGCTGGACCGACGGAGCTCTCGCTAGAAAACTAGATAAGAGAAGGGAGAACGACCTTGCAGAACTGTACCTGCCACATGTGTGTCCTGCCCTGCGAGACATGTGGATGGGTATTTATTCCTTCAGCTCCCAACTGACACCGCAACCGCAACCACCTTTCGCCTGCGGGTTTCCAGTGACGCGGAATGAACTCCCGATGAGCTCGGTTGTATAATCGACCGTTGCACCGTTAATCATGGGGAGGGCTATAGCGTCGACGTAGATGTTCGAGGGACGGACGTCGGGATGGGTGAGATGACTAAGGAAGGGAGGGGGTAAGCGGGAACAGGCGGAGATGTAGGAGGAGACGCACTAGTCTTCCGGCGCGCGTGTGGTGGCAAGTTGGAGTTTGTATTGATAGCCGTGACATCCGCCCGACTCGACAGAGATATGCAAGGCAATGTTAGGGTTGCCTTGGCGGGTTGCGATGCGCTGGAGTTGCTGTAGGGTGGTCAGTGTCGGGTCGTTTCTGGAGGGGTCGTACGTGCCTCGGCGGCGCGGGTTGTGAGGAGGATGCGGATGTGGTCTGGAGGGATGAGCTCGGCGTCGATTTCCTGTGCGTCTAGATCAGCGTGCGCTGGAGATGTGAGGAGGACACTGCGGGCTGTCGGTATGTCGGATGCCGGTGCTTGAAGAGTCGACAGGAAGCGCGCTTGTACAGGGCCAGGTCGGGCGGCGAATCTCTGTACGTGGGCCAAGCTGGACGTACGAGAGTATGCGCGGGTTGTTTGTCTCCAGCAGGTGCGGGAGCGTCGCAGGAGAGCGAGGCCGTTCATTCTTTCTATCATGGACGTGGCTACATACAATCATAATAACCCTAACCCTATTCGACGTCTTCATATTTCAATCTCCGACTGAACTCTCCAGTTCCAGGGACGAGCGAACTGCCCAACACTCGACGCCAGCAACGGTACCTCCAACACAAAGAATGTGAGTATCCCCCGAGTTCACGTCGTCGCATCTTTCGAGGACGTGCGGGACATGCGTTCGCGGGAAATTGGGTTCGAAATCGGTCGTTTCACGCGCTGGATTACTTGGTCTCTGTCTGGATACCTTTCTCTTCTCTCCCGCCACCCATTCTCCAAACAAGCAGCTGACGTCGTTGCAGATTAACGATGGGTCGGGTTATTAGGGCACAGAGGCGCTCGCACACTATCGTACGTCGCACTCCGTCACAAACATCGCCCACCACTCAACTCCCTTCCCTCTTCAGTTCAAGGCGCACACTCATCACAACAAGGCACCCGCCAAATTCCGTACTCTCGACTACGCAGAGCGCAATGGATACATCCGTGGTATCGTCAAGGAAATCATTCACGATTCTGGCCGGTAAGCTCACATTTGCCATCGGTGGTCTGTCACTCATGGAGCCTCGATTAGCGGGGCACCACTTGCACGTGTTGTCTTCCGTGACCCTTATCGCTACAAGCTTCGTAAGGAAACTTTCATCGCGACTGAGGGTCTTCACACCGGCGCCTTCGTTTACTGTGGCAAGAAGGCCGCTCTCACCGTTGGCAACGTGCTTCCTGTGGGCCAATGTCCCGAAGGAACCATCATCTGCAACGTCGAAGAGAAAGTCGGTGACCGTGGTGCGCTTGCACGTACATCTGGCAACTACGCCACCATCATCGGTCACTCCACCGAGGACCACAAGACCCGGGTCCGTCTCCCCAGCGGTGCAAAGAAGACCATCTCTGCGAACTCCCGTGCGACGATAGGGATTGTTGCCGGCGGTGGACGTATCGATAAGCCTTTGCTCAAGGCTGGGCGTGCGTACTACAAATTCAAGGCTAAGCGCAACAGGTACGAGAGAGGTTGTAGGCGTGGCGAGTGCCTCAGTGGTGCTGATTTGCCCCTCCCCTTTTCAGCTGGCCTCGTACTCGTGGTGTTGCCATGAACCCCGTCGATCACCCTCACGGTGGTGGTAACCACCAACACATCGGTAAAGCTTCTACTATCGCCCGCTCCGCTGTTCCTGGACAAAAGGCTGGTCTCATTGCTGCCCGCCGGGTACGTAGCCATTCTATAGCTCTGCTCCGAGTTTGGAATATTCTAAATATGTGGGTTCATTTTCAGACTGGTCTGCTGCGTGGTACCGTCAAGGTCAAGGAGGTGTAAGCGGGTCGTTCACGTTGCTCCGTTTTTACATATAGTTTGTTACCCTTTACGACGCCGACTCCCAAAAACATTTGTATGCAGTCGCATATGCCACAAAACCATATGCTTTCCTTCGGTCCAAGTCTACACGCTAGGAAAGGGTTAAAAAGCCGTGTTCAAAGAGCAAAGTGGTAGCGATCTCGACCAGCGAGCGCACCCGTACACGCCGAGCTCATTATCATCGACAAGAGTACGGCAAGATGCCTTTCCATACTTGGCGAGACTTACAAAAAATATCTTATATGCAATCTCATGCTTGAACTGAGACTCAGTGCTAGAACTTGACAATCTCGAAGCAAATGAGGACTCCCAGGAAATCTGGTACTCGGCCAGAATCTCGTGGTGGGTCCATGTCACTCTCCCCCTGTGTTGTCAACTCAACAGAATATCTAACACAACGAACCCTATTATGATCCCTCTCGGAGAAATTGTTTTTAGCACAAGGGATGTACCAAAGCTGGGTATCAATTTTCATACTGTCTGAAATTATCTATGTGATTCTATACCTTGTTATGACATGATGTAGCTTGACTCGCATTTATTCAGGGGATTACCAGACGAGGAATTCTGTAGAGTATCATTTTTACCAAAAAAAAAAAAAGTAGACAGCGGTTCTATATAATACAGCACGGATATCTCCGTTGCGTTGTGTTTGAAATCCGCACACTACAGTAGGTGCATTCGAGACCATAGTATCTTACCTCACAAAATAACAGACCCTCACACAGAGCTTTAGTTTTTGACGTCGCATATGTGCTTACTGACTCCGATGAGACGAGATGAGATGTGAGGAGCCTTACAATATATTTCAAGTTTTAAATTTCGTCATATTTCGGACAAAAAACCGGACTGACTACGGGTATCTTATTTTTGGGCACTAGCACGAACACGCACGAACAAAAGGATCTGACAACCAAAACTGTAGAGAGCGAATGAGCGGTACATCTTGAGAAGGTCAAAGGATGAACATATGACATATTGGTAAATGTGAGGTACTCGTCTTCGCATCTCCGATTGAGCCGCGAACACGCTTGTGTACACCACCTGCGATTTTATTTACTAGCATTGTCATCGCGAGAGCTCGGCGTGTACCCCGAACCGGCGATTGTCGCAGTCGAAGACTTATCCGCGGGGTGCCCGGGTCCACCGTTGAATCCAACCGTCAAGCTGGTCGCAGTGTCATTGCGTTTCGAGTCCAGAACCTGCGCTCCTTGTCGATTGGTTGTGCCTGCCCATACGGTGGCGAAAGCGACACCAAAGGTGGAAAGCATGGTGTTCACGAGCATGATGTCGTCCAGGACCACCATGTCGACGCCGCGATAGACGCAGACGAATTGGGCTATGGAAAACATGGTCGGTACGACGAAGTTTGTGAGCGCGATATTGAAGAGGGTGCGCATGCGCTGGGCCAATGTCACTAGAAGCAGGCAAGTTTGATCAGTCGGCTGAATGTCGAAGCGGAAAAAACAAACACCTCTGCTGGAGTTAGTCACGACCCGATTACTCCCATGGAGATGCAATCTCCGAAGGAATACAACGGATGCGTATCTACAGGTCAAACAATGAAGACGGTTCAGAGTGGTTGATAAGATATATCAGCACTCACGTGTTATCTATCATCTGAGCGGCCCACTCAATTTTTATGTAGGGTATCGAAGAGAACGCGCTTTCCGCCATTATAACAGCGTTAGGTCCGTTCATAGCATCAACCAAGACTTTGGTAAATACGATGAGATTGCTGACGCGAAGTAGCTTCAGGAGGACCGGGATCGCAATAAGGAGGGAAAAGCGTTTCGGGCCAAGCTGCGCAAGTGGATAGACGGAGATGACGCGAACGAGCAAGGTGAGGTCGATAATTATAGATTGCCAGACACCAATGAATCCAATAGCAAGGTTAACCTAGGTGAGAAACCATGAGATGAGCGTCCAAAGGACCATCGGTAAACAACGCACCGCGACAGGCCACGGATTCAGGGGTTCTAATATGGAATGAATCTGTGTGCATCTATCAGTGACTCTATTTGATTAGCCATTCTCGCGTAGGTGGGACTCACTGCTACCCCATCACACAGTACGCCCACCACGAAAGCGAGCAAGATGGCTGTCAGATTGAGGGTGAAGATAACCTTCCTGCGGCTCTGCGGGGAGGAGTAGTAGAAGAGTGAGATGAAGAGAGGAATCAGGAGCGACAGGAACGTGTGCGAGAGCATGAGGGAGCTCAGATACGGATGAATGATGGCATTGAGACTCAGAGATGGCGCCGATGGGGATACGGATCCCGTGTCTGTGGCATTGGAAGACATGGTTGGGTGTCGAATCTAGCGAACGGAGCGAACTTCTGTCCTACAAGGTCAAGATGGAATCAAGTGAGATTTAAGTATCGTGCCCTCACCATAACTGACACATATGGGCGATACAAGTTCTCTGCTACCGGGCAGTTCGACACAGATTGATGATCGACTCGATTGAGATGACCGACACACGCACGTACTCTGCCAACCCAAACGATGCCACCCGTTTCAGCGGGAGGAGCCGCCGCCGTATCTGAGTCTGTACTCAACAACATTATATTATCTGCGCGCATAACAGAGGACATACGCCACCTTGCGCTCCATGGCGCTCCATGCACGGCGATACCGCTTGGCGACGTCAAACGGAACGTTTCGCCGAAAAACGCCCAGGAATCACGGACTAGACATCGTTTGCCAAGGTTTGCGCACAACTCTTGCTGGCGACTGTCGCGCACGGTCTTTGTTGTTCCTCTCGACGTTTTCTTGAGACAATCCCACCGTCGTGGCAGTGTCTTGTAGACTCGTAAGTTACATGTCGAGCCAAGCGACAGCCTGAGATCCAGGGAAAGACGTATTTCGGAAATGGGTACCACAGTATACAGTACAAGTAATGAATCGTGTCATTCACTTGATGTCCGTCAAGTTCCCTCCAGCAGCTCTCTCGATCGCCTTGACGATCGTATCCAACCGCTTCTCCATTCCCCCCTCCTTTTGCTTCTGTTTCCCCCGTCGACGCCCCCCATTCGCACCTGCACCTGCATCTGCGCCCTCCTCCTCTTCCTCCACATCCGCAATCCTCGTTTGCTGGACCATAAACTCCCCCACGAACTCCCCCACCGCCCGCTCCCCCATCTCACCGTGCGCCCGATTTCCCCACCGCCACTCGTACGCCTGCGGATTATCCTCGGCATTTTCGTTCCTTTGTGTAGCAGAGACCCGTCCGCGGCGTTTGCCCGTCGTAGATTTGGTATCGCCGAGACGGACGCGGTCGAGGTAGCCTTGTCGGACGAGGTGTTGGAGGAAGGTGTCAAACGGGATAGGGCGATGGGTGGATTGGGCGTTGGAGGGGATGGTGCCGCTGGGCGAGATACGGAGGCGTTTTAGATTGGCTTTGAGGTCCACTAAACGACGGGACCACGGTCAACACAGGTCGAGCAGACAACGCAAAGGCGCACCTTCAGAAATGGCCCGTCCATTAACCAAGATGAGCGCGAGAATGACGTGGAGCAAACCCAGTGCAGCGAGTTGATCGGCGGTACTCCAGGCGATGACGCTACCATAGTTGTGGGGCATGTCGTCGTCGTCATCGTCGTTTTCCGGGCCATCTGCAAGTTCTTCTTCGAGGAGCCGTTCATGGGATAAGGCGGCTTGTTCGATGATGGTCGTATCCAAGGTTGAGCGAAGGATGTACGTTTTGGAGCCTGCCGCGGTAGCTGGAGGAGTCGAGGGGTGGTTAGAACGAGGAAGGGGAGGGGAGGGGTCGACGAACCCCTTTTCTTGACGCCGGTGGCGTTTTGGAGGTCTTCGGCAGGATCTTGGTCACGGTAGTTGCGGGCTTGGAGTTCGACAAGTTCCATGGCAAACGTTTTGCGTAGGAGGGCTTGTGCCTTGGATAACACGGCATTGAACGAGCGGGTGTGTGAACCAAGAACTAGAAACGCATTCGTGAGGTGGAATGTATGGAGAGGGTGGGGGCATACCTTTCTTATTGATGTCTTCGCGACGCAGAGGGACGCGTTTATGTTCGGTAAAGAGCGCGAGACGGACTAGATCGCGCGCTTTTTTATTGAGGTGCTGGTGGACGAGCTGTGTGAAACGAAGGGATGCAACAAGGGCACGTCAGACTCACGTCGTCGGCATCCGCGCCTCTAGCTTGTGTGGCGTCAGCGTTCATGTCATCATCTGGATCCATCTCGAGGGCATCATGCTCGCTGTCATTGTCATCATCTGTGTTCGCACGTCGCCCCCGCACGCGTTGTGATTGGTGCTGGGAGGGCTGAGGCTGAGTTCGACTCGGTCCAGCGCGAGGCATGGTTGCGTCGAGAGATGTACGTGCGTGACAACGTACATCACGGCAATTCGCTTTGGGACACGGCTGACTAAGCTGTGACCGTCTGCGAGAACGCGAAAACCTCGCCAACTTGCTATGTAGCTTATAGCTCATTAACAAGTAGGTGGATTAGCGCCAATTTACCGGTGAAGAAAATATGGTAAAACGATCTCACCCGTGGTTCTACCGAGGCGTGTTTATTCGCTGCCCCGTCTGGAAAAAAAAATACATTATGACCCTTTCGTTAACTGTTATGCTTGGAACTCTTTGAAAGCGGCATGCATTCTTCATTAACGTTGGGAATATTTCCTGACTCCAAATATTGGCAGGGGCAGTGGTATCCAGTAGACTAGTATATGAACTCAGCTATACAATTTCCAGCGAAGAGGAACGACCACGCGGGTGCCTGGTTAAGGTGGAGGAACTCTGTCTGGATACGATCGAATATGGAACAAGTACCGATTGTATCATTCGTAGCCGTTGGTGCGATGGATGCATTTCATTCACAAGTATTGTGGCATTTAGGTAGACACAAGAGGGTTCGCGCTTTCTCGGTTCTACAATGGGATCCTATTCCGTACTTGCAGTTTCTTGATCCCGATGCACCATCATTGATTTTTCTGTGTTGGCGATCAGAGAATGGAGCGCACGAACCACGTCCAGTTCAGTCCGAGTGGTGACGATTGTCACTGTCTATCGACGTCCCGAGCTCAGCGTTCTACGTGTGTACCCATTCATGGGGAGTGGCTTCAACTCTGCTGTGGTAAACAGCTTTCCCGGACGCGTGGTCGTATTCTCGGGGTCATTCCTGTGTTTTGGGAACGAGAAAATGGAAGCGATTCAAAGTAGCGCACAGACTGTGTTGTTGAAGATATGAAACATATAACCCCGCCGTCTTTCGAGCCCATTGCCCTTTTGTTTGGCTGACCATCCGCCGCTCGCGTTTTTTTGCTTGCCTGCGTGCCTTTCCGTCATTCCGTGTGTTCCAACGAGTCGAAGGAAGGAACCTTGTCCGCTCAACTTTTGCAATCTACCGTCATCTTTCGGTCGTCGCGTTCCTCACCATTACAAGGCCTAGGGGTGCTGCCACCTCGACCAACAGATTACATTAGCCAACGCAACACCGGACGCCACACCCTACCTAACACAGAGGCACAGTGGATGGACACTTTGTAGTCGAGCAGTATCAAGGAGCAAGACCACGGAAGACTGTTCGGTTTCGTCGAGGGTGATTGCCCTGTGTTCCGATCAATGTACTTGGTGTTGAGAATACGGCGGATTGTCAGCAGCAGCCGCTGTGTCGTGTCGTAGGTAGGTTAGGCTCTGACGCACCTGGGTTATGGTCCATGTTGATAGGGGGTCTCATCAATTCCACAGCCCCGGCATGGGCGGGTGTAATAGAGTGCGCTTCAAGTCGTCTTGTTCATGGACATTGGACAATGTGAATGTGGGGTGTGTCTTGTTGTTTGGTGGCATTGTGTAACTTCTAGCTCCCTAATAAGGAGGTGAAATCCCACGAGAAGAGTCTCACTCGAGGAATGACTAGATGAAGTCCTGAATTCGAGAAAAACTGGGGCTTAACTACGAGAGTCTGAGAGGTCTTATAGTAAACTAGCAAGGTACGACCTGTCAACCTAACGCTCGTCATGATGAGATAGAAAACGGCTATCGTGTGGAAGTGTCAAGTAATAATAGTGGTGTCCGTCAACTGTCACTCGTTACATCCCCCCCTTCAGCGAGCAGCGTCCGCTCGCTTTCACAGGTGAATTCGTTGTCCTGCTACGCCATCTCGAGATCTTCGCAATCCGGGATGCCCTCGGCGTCTTCGTCTTCCCCTTCTACCAGTACCTCCGCGCCATCGCCCTCATTGGCCGAGCTGCAGGCGGCACGTGGTATCCTCGCGGCTTCTTCCAGACGAGCATGCGCCCAACTACTAGGGCCGCCCGAAGTAAGTCCTCCGCGTCGTCCTCCATTTTGCCTGACGCCTCTCATGCTCCCCATCTTCCCATTGCCACGGCGGCCTCGTTCCCCCACCCCTGGCCATTCGTCGCCCCCGTCCCTTCCTTTTCTCCATAGCCGTTCTTTCATACCTCGCGAGGCGCGACGGCAGCGTGCGAGCTCGTCGCTGGCCAACGCTTCGGTCTGCTCGAGGTAACGAGCTTGGGATTCGGTTGGAGGAGGTAACGGGGGTCGTCTGCCAAAGAAGGTGCCCGGGGATGGCTCAGGCATTAAACAGGTGAGACAGCGTCCGGTCTTGTCGAAGATAGAGAACTGCAATCGCACTTCAGGTTCAGCGTTGAATGTGCGCAATACTATGTTGTATCCGACGGGAGCTGGATCCAAACGATCCGCGAACACCATAAGTCGGATCTGCTTGCTGTACTCTAGGCAAAGATGAAGATGCCATCTCAGCACGAAATGAGGACCGGATCCTTCGGAATCGACAAAGACGAAGTCATCGTCCTTCCGGAAGATATGCGGTAAATTGTCTAGATCATCCATTGGGTGATGGAGAGTCGACGACGGGGGCGTTTGACACCCAAGGAGGTTATGTGGTATGCATACGGAGCACATCCCATTAAATATCTGGGGATCGTCACTAGGCGGTCTCCCGTGACCCCGTGGTAAGTTTTCAATGTCATCAAGGTCAATCAAGTCGAGATATTCTGACAGTGAAGATAATTTTTTGACATGGTCATAAGGCATCCAGGTCACATCACCGGACGTCCACAGTACCTCGAACGTGGCGCTGGTGCCGCTGCCATGATGCGAGAGAATCTTATCGACAGACCACTCAGTTCTGGCTTCTCCGAAGTTGGCCACCTGAGTCTCTAGTCGTCTGGGAAACAGCCGGTCGTCATTTGGGATATGTATCCTCATCAACAATGAGTGAAACACGGGATGAATTCCTCGTTGTCGTAATCGGTTCGGTAAGTCCAACTCATACGAGTTGTTTTTGTAATCCCTAATGATCTTGTAGGGCCCGATATATTTTGGCACTAACTTGCGAACTTGTCCTTTAGGAAGCGACATGTTTTTTGTAGACACGTAAGCCAGATCGTCCGTCTTAAACGGTGTTACCTGCCGTTTGCGATTAGCGGCTCGAGTTTGCTTTGTCCGAGCTTCCAATATGGCATCATGTGCCGACATCACAGCCCACTTCATTTTCTGGGTGAATGCCCTGAAGCTCGGATACTCATTCTTTGTTGCGTCGTTCCACACAAACGTTCGAGGCATTTGCCCCAAATTCAAGAAGAATGGTGCGTATCCAGTGGATTCTGATCGCGCGGCATTGGTAGCAAATTCAATAGCTGGTAATCTGGACACCCAATCCTTCTGGGCAGGTCCGATACTTGAGCGCAGCATTTGACCAATGGTTCGATTCGCTCGTTCTGTTGCCCCATCTGACTGCGGATGGTAGGCGCTCGAAGTTCGTTGGTCAATACCAACTAGCTTGTTCAAATGAGTCCAAAAAGAACTTGTGAACAGCACGTCTCGATCGCTTACAATCGATTTCGGTAATCCATGCAGTTTGTGTACTTCTGCAAAGACTAATTCCGCGATTTCTCGAGCGGTATAGGTAATTCGACTCAGGACTAAGTGTACCATTGCCGTTAGCAAGTCTATAACAACTGTGATCGAGTCGTATTCGCCATCTCTATCCTCTGACAGAGGCAATGGTCCGACAAAGTCGATCCCAATGGATTCCCAAGGTCGTAACGGTACGTTTAGTGGATTTAATAAACCGTAGGGTTTTTGATTTGAAGGCTTACTCCTCCTGCACGTTTGACAGGATTCGCAGAAGTGCTTTGCGTCTTGAACTAGGTCCTTCCACCACATGTGTTCTCGTAGGTAAGCAACCGTTCCTAAGTGTGCTAGCACTGAGTGTGCTTGACTTATCAGGCGTTCTCTGGCTTTACGCCCGTCGACCATTATGTCTGGGATGCAAATGGCCGATCTCTCCTTTGTCTTCAAGACTATGTATACATTCTTCATTGTGAAGTTTCGATATGTGTTTGGTGAGTCCAAGATCATTTTAAAGAATGGATCTTGCACATATTGGTTCTTTACTTTAGCCAGGATGTTGTCTTCATCGAGGAATGTCAGTGGAAATTCTTCCCCTTCATCTCTTTCACTAGGTAAGTCACTCGTCGGCCGAGTTCCCTTACTGCTTTCTGAGTTAACAGTATTCGGGTTTTCTTGGGTTGGATCAGCTTGTTTACCCAGCTTCCCCCCTTCCGTTTGTTCGTGAGGGCCGTGCAGAATGAACTGATCACGCATCCGTTGGGCGAACTCACGCGAAGTCTCAGGCCTTCCAGTTTCAGCTGGAGGAACAACTTTGCGGACTCGAAGCCGCTTGCCAGACGAGGGAACGGGCACTCTGACCATCCCGACAACCCGTGTAGGCTGCGAAGCACCCTGTGTTGGAATACAAGCGTGCGCACGGTCGCGGCAATCAGGCTAATATCGCTTCATGACTGGTATATTAGGATACGTAGGCTTTTCGTCGTTTTCATAGGTACCTTGGATTCCTGGGCGGGTAGTACACTACACCACCCTACGCTTTCCTTTTTCCGAAACATATATATAGAGTACCTATCAAGTGTTACTCCCCTCAGTCCGTTGTACCGCACGACGACTGAGGTGAGCCACTCCATTTATCACATTAGCAGACCACCACTTACATCGTATATAGTTCTTGTCCCAGGTGAATATTACAGTCCGTTGTACCACACGACGACTGAGTTCTTGTCCCAGCCGCCATGCTCTCATTCTATATCCACTACGATATCTCACAGGTTATGAGCCCTGCTGTTTCGCACCTCTAAACGAAGAAATCGCAGCTCACCACTTTTACACGATGTCGACTATCCCTGTTACCACCGATACGTTGCCCAGCAACGTGCCCAAACTTGAAGTAAAGGGCATGAATTGGGCAATATTCACCTTCCATTTCCAGGTCGCTGTCGAAGCGAAGGAAATGTAGGGGCACTTCGACAGAACTTCCCCCGAACCGAAGCATAACACCCCCATGTCGGCAGCAGAGATTGAGGAGACAATGAAATGGCGGAAGAACGAAAGCATCTTGAAGCATTTGCTTACCCAGCGGATCCCGGATTCGACCGCACTGAAAATCAGAAAACTCTCCCCTGTCAAAGCCATGTGGGATGAGATTGTGCGTGAATACACAGAGAAAGGAACGTATGCTCAGATGGACCTGCGTACGCAATTCCTTGACTCCAGGATGGCAAAAGGTGGCGAAGTCCGCCATTTCTTGGACGGACTGCGGACGAAGCGTGAGGAATTAGCATCTGTGGGGGTAGACATCGATGAAAAGGATTACCGATCGACTATCATCAAGTCGCTACCTGGATCCCTCGCGAATTTCGCCTCTAGTCAACTTGCAGCTGCTCGGCTCTTTAGCTCCACCAAAACAATCAAACCTGACCTCCTGATTTCGCTTATTAGCGAAGAAGCCGAATGACAAAAAGGAAAGCATGCCGCTAGGACGGACGCCAAAGATCGCGATGAAGCGATGGCTGTGACGTCGTCCACCAGAGGAAAAGGATGAGGCAGAGGAAAGCGCGGCGAACGGCCGAAGCGCTTATGTTGGACCTGCGGATCGGACCAACACCTAGCCCGGGATTGCAACCAACCCTCAAAGCACGAGGGCATCAGCAAATTAGCACATTACTTATGTAACACTTATAGCTACTTATCCGTAGTAAGTAGCTTTTAAGTAAATCTCGTCACAAGTAAAAATCCACTTGTATCAGTAGGTTCCACCTCTGGAATTCTACTTGCTCAACACTTATTTGCTTATGCTTGACTTATGCAAGTGTTCAAAAAGTGCATATTACGACTAATAAGTAACAGGCAAGTAGTAAGTAAATAAGCATGGCGCCACAACACGCCAGCTGCTATACAGTAAATAAAAAGTAAGCAATGAGAGACCGGGGCCAAAAAAAGGGGAGCTGCAACTTGAAAGGGCTAAGTGAGGGGTATTGGAGAGGAGTTTACGCAAGTGTTCGAACAGTACGGCCAGAAATGGTATCAGGGAAAACGCAGTACAGGACAACGAAAAAAACAGGTGCACGAGGGCTGAGACAATGAGGATATCAAGATCCTGAAACATAGATACAACAACAATTAGCAACAGTATTGCTCTGTGATAAGACTTATGGATGTCGGCATATAAGTCACTCTTGGTCGGCACAGCAGATGGGTCTTCCTCGCAATTGGGGCACAGCGTGAACGAAGCCCTTCGCGCTTCATCGATGATGGCTGCTATATCTCCAACTGTCCGTTTCTTTACCCGTTCGGTCAGTTTCCTTGTTGCCGTGTCCCAGTTCTGCGAGGAAAATGCAAGCACCACAGTGCTTTCCTTGCCAGAGTGCCCATTCACCTTGAGTGGCATCTTGGGAGCGGCGATCTTGCCCTCAAAGGCTTGGGCATGGTGTCAGACGAGTTGTATGGACCAGGGATGCGGATCACTCAATGCTGTGGTGCTCAGCGAGAACTTGTTGATTCCAGATGCAGCGGTAGAGTTGACGACGGGATAGTGAGTCTACATAAGTTATGAGACCGCAGGAGATGGTGTGATGGCTGCGGGAGGTGTGGTATGCAAGTTTCAAAGTCTGAATTACGCCGGTTGATATTCAACATGTCACGTGTTACTTTAGGGCTAGTCCAATTAACCTTCAAGCCCTCGCAGTGTGCATGATGCATTGTGCTGGGCGCGGTCTCAAGGCCTCATCTCACTGTAGATGGGACGATGGTGACGACAACAACATGACAACCATGATAACGCGGTTGCCATGTCGTCATAGTTGTCATTGCCCTTACCTGGGTGCACCTCGCCTCACCGCCGCCTTCACCCTCACCCATGCACACCCTCACCTTCCTCGCATTGGATGTAACGAGCACTATTGCGATTGCTGTGTCATTGTCGCCTCACCTCGCCCTCGCCCTTGTTCACAACGATGGTGTGTCGTTGTCGCCGTATGCCCTGGCCTTTGCTCCGCCTCACCCCCACTTTGCCCTCCCCTCGTCCTCGCTCTCACCCTCGCTCTTGCCCTCGCTCTTGCCCTCGCTCTTGCCCCCATCTCACCTTGGACGTGACGCAGATGATGAAGACGACACGACAGTCACCGCATTGTCATCGCTGTCATCGTCGCTCATGTGCACCTTGCCGTGCTTGTGCTCGCCGTGCTTGTGCTCGCCGTGCTTGTGCTTGCCCTCCCCTCCCCTCATTCTCTTCTCGTCCTCACCCTCGTCTTGCCCTCGCCAACGTAGCGGCTACGATCGTTGTCCTTGCCCTCATCCATCCTTGCCCTCATCCTGTCCTCACCCTCGTACCCTCACCTTCATCTCGTCCTCACCCACCCACTTGTCCTGCCCTCGCCCTCACCCAGCCTCTCACTCACCTTCAGGACAAGAGTACAATGGCACAACACATGAGATTGTGTGCGTTATGCCATCATGCTCTCGTCCTGGTTCTGGTGTCACCTCACCCTCCCCACTCAACGACGACACGGTGCGTGCAAATTGCGTGCGCTGTGTCGCTGCTTGCCCTCGTCCTCACCTCGCCTCACCACTCAGCAATGACACGGTGAGCGCCATGTCCTCTCGCACATGCTTGCTCTTGTCGCCTTCCCCATCGTTGCCCTCGCCTTGCCCTCTCCCCCTCCCTTTGCCCTCCTCATCAGGTGGGGACAGCAGGATGACAGTACAATGTACGCAATTGTGCATGTTGTACTGTTGTTCTGCTCGCCCTCATTGCCCTTGCCCTTGTCCTTGCCCTCACCCCAGTTGCTCACCCTTCCCGCTCAGCAACGACACGACGCGCACGCACGATCGTGTGTGCTGTGTCGTCACACTCACCCTCCACGTCCTCACCCTCGCCTCGCCCTCCCTGCTTGGCACCATGCTCATACCCGCGGGTACAAGTACAGGTCTCCCAGTGGCATATCCGGCAAAAACCCAGACCCATATGTACGGGTACAGGTTTTTGCCGGGTGCGGGTGCGGGTATGGCTCCCGACACCCGGGGGTATACCCGTGCCATTGCCTACATGATGTGCGGGTGTGGGTATGAGCACTCGCAAATTTTCACTTGTACTTAGCTTGTATCCAGCTTGCTACCTACTTGACCATTACTTGCGCTCGGCAGCGTGCATCGGGAACTTATCGATTACACTTATGCTACTTGAAATACTTATGATTTACTTACGGCTCGGCAAACTTCAAGCGCTCGGATAAGTGGACAACAAGCCGTAAGTGTGAAGTAAGTAATGTGTGTTAATTTGCTGATGGGAAGCAAAAGTTGACCCACCCAAGCGGCAGTGCAAACGTCGTTGAGCTTGACACCGACTCCGAAGACGGAGTATTTGGAGTAATCAATGATGATGATGACGACTCCCTGCCAGACTCGTTATCAGCATCATCGGACGAGACTGAGGACTGGTTCTCGGTCGTCAAAGAAGACAACTTTCACAGCTGTCAATGGGACTCAGATGAGGAAGGATTACAAGCAATTGATGCTGGTAATGAAGACACATTGACCGACCATGCTGGTCCCTCATACCCCCATGGAGATGACCTAGAAAATGTCGCTATGGAGATTAGTGATTACCCGCAGAGTCCACACCGCATCAATCTGTACGACTCTGGCACTACTCGTCACATTAGCCTGGATCACGACTGGATGATAAATTTGCAGACAATCCCCCCGAAATCATTTACCGCCGCAAACCAACAGAAATTCAGTGCCACCGGAGTTGGTGACCTGATCATCGAGATACCTAATGGACTTGATATT
>JBBPSL010000097.1:0-41305 GCA_038093555.1 Butyriboletus appendiculatus
AATATAATACACTTTTCTTTGGCAAATAAAGGCAAATATTTCCGGGGCCCAAAAAACACCCCCCCCCCCCCCCCCCCCCAAAAAAAAAGCGCCGGCAAACCATGGGTGCGCGCCTCCGAGTTGCTCAACGTTGAGAATCTCGAAACCGCGGCCCGCCGCTAGTGCCAGTCTTAAGGCACTCATCGGGGAATAAGCAGATCTGGAGAACCGGAGGTTCCTCTGAAGCCCCTCCCCCACAATTAATGGCACCTGGTCATTGGTTCGGTCCGCCCGGTCCCGGGCCGTCGACGTCTGATCTCAGAAAAGCCCAGCAAGGGACGGACCCGGAGTCCCGCGCACTCTTTCAAACATTCCTCAATCATGTCCTCTCACCTTATCAAGCTGAACAACGGAGAGTCCATCCCAGCCATTGGTCTCGGTGAGCGCAGCTTGCGATGACGAAGAAAATCGCGTATTGAGTGCCTGAACATCTTAGGAACCTGGCAATCCAAACCCAATGAAGTTGCACACGCTGTTGAAGCTGCACTCAGAGCCGGGTATCGACACCTTGACTGCGCTTGGTGGGTTACGTATGGTCTCTGGGATCTTCTACTGAACTGGTGAATATTGATGCCACAGGGCGTACGGAAACGAGAAAGAAGTCGGCCAAGGTCTGAAAGCCTCTGGAGTCCCCAGAGAAGAAGTCTACGTATGTCACAAACCTAAAGTCGCTTATGCAAGTTCCGGATTTTGCTAACGTTACACTGTAGATCACTAGTAAACTGTGGGGCACGTACCATAGACGGGTGGAGGAGTGTCTCGATCAGACACTCGCTAATCTCGGGACGGATTACCTTGACCGTGCGCCCGTCCCTGTTTATGTTGCCGTTGGTGTACTCACTCCCTTTGCCGCCTCAAGTGTACCTCGTCCACTGGCCAGTGGCAATGAATCCAAATGGGAACCATCCCGTCTTCCCGACGCGCCAAAATGGGAATCGTGATGTCGATGAGTCAAGGGATCTAAAAGACACTTGGAAGGATATGGAAGCGTTGGTCAAGAAAGGTGAGTTACTAGGTCTGAGCTATCATGGTGAAATATATGGAACCTCGGCTGAAAAGCATCACAGGCAGAGTGAAGTCCATCGGTGCATCGAATTTCTCGCAGATGATGCTCGAGAAAATTCTTCCAACCGCGGAAATCATCCCGGCTGTCAATCAGGTTTGTTATCGATGCCCGTGATCTCGGCAAACTCAATTGTTTCAATGTTTGATCAGCTGGAGCTTCACCTGTACAATCCTCAACTGAAGCTTCTGGACTACTTGAAATCCAAGACGATTGTTCCGCAGGCATACTCGCCTCTCGGCTCAACAAACTCACCTCTGTTCGCCGATGAAGTAGCCACACAGATCGCGAACAAATATGGGTTGAAAACATCTGATGTCCTATTAGGTTATCTCCGTATGCTTTATCTATTCATTCGCACGATTGTCATGATTACTGATGCGGCATGGATATCACAACTTAGTCGCAAAGGACGTTGTCGTTCTCCCAAAGTCGGTCACCCCAGCCCGCATCGAAGCGAACTTCAAGGGTGCGCTTGCCGCGTACAACAAATTAGCAGCCGATGACGTGGACAAGCTCGATGGTGTCGCAGCTGGTGGAAAGCAGAAACGGCTGATCATGCCCGCTTGGGGTGAGTAATGCTCCCGTCGAAAACACCTGTCAAGCTAAAGTTTGGCCAGGCGTTGACCTTGGCTTTGACAACTGGCCAATCCCTAACCCCAGCAAGTGAGGCTGTGACTGGCTTGGCTGTGAACTCGGCGGTACTGATCCTCAACAAGACCATGATGACACGCCTGTAGTTACCATATATTGCAGTTGTGAACCACAGCAAAGATACCGACAAGTGTACCCTGACAATCGTTTTCGATTTCTCATCTGGGGTTGGTTTCATATCCACATGCCACTGCAGCTGGCAGGTATTTCATGACGTGTGGCAGCGACACTGTATTATCGATTAGTCTAAAGGTGAGGAGAGGAACACATGGACACTAATCCATCGCATCCGACTACCCCCGACTCAAAGCTCGAGGCAGTACCTCAGATGGTCGCAATTGCCATGCTCACGAGGTGACCGCCATGTCATTCTGTCAAAACTTCAAACGACCCCACGCGACAATCGGAGTTGAAATATGGTAAACTCTCGGGGCGGCTCGTCTCGCCCTACAAGTGCCGCAGTCGTCCGCTCAAGCCTCCAGCTGCCGTCTTGCGATCTCATGTAACACCGTTTTCGCTAAGACCAATGAGCTCAACCACGCGCTTAACAAGGTGCAGTTTCAGTTGGAGTTTGCATATTCAAAGTCCACCTGAATGCCGAATAATTCCGGATTGGTTCAAACGTTCTGCCATGCCATGGATCCTTCTGCGCGAGCCAGAGTTCGCAAATGAACTGTCATGGAGTCGTCAAGCGATAACGTTACACATCTATGTGCTCCTCGGATGAGAACGCTTAAAAGTCTGCTCCGACGTTACCAACGCAATCTTTAATAGGTGCCCCAGACGGTGTTCCCTGCAACTGACAGTGAGTAGCATCTTTTATCCGAAAAAAAAAGCTGGTTGTTCACACGAATGATGGCTTCCCGTGGGCGCAACCGTGCAGCTCGGACTCGGGAGGAGACAGCAAATGGCATTAACGACGGCCATGTATTAATTGCCACGTTATCCTGCCTGCACCACTCAAGGAGCCGTTGTTGTCGCACTCACAAACCCCGCTGAACCTGATACCAACCGAGATCGAGGTCCTCGTTGCCTTTTTGGGACCAGGGGGACGCAAGACTGGTCTCAATTGAGGTCAGCCACATGACACGAGACACCCGCCCGCAATTATCATGATCACTTGAGATTCGCGATACGCCTATCAGATCTTGGAGTTAGAAGGCGGCCAGTGAGAACGAGCTCCGTCGAATCACAAAAACGGCGATTACACGCATTGCACGTCGTCAGCGCTGACAAAATGTGCCGCCCAAATGAGCAAACTGACCCGAAGCTCCGCAGCCCGATGTGGTAGTCTTGGATATCAGATTCGGGCTTGCAGTATACGCTCCAGCGGTTTTGGCTTCAATATTGTCCCGGGGTATAAAACACATTCAGTGAGTTCTTCATTTGCCATACAATCTCTTCCCTTCTATCTATAGTCCCTTGCATCTTCGATACAATCAGTTCACCATGCCAGCTTTGAACCACTTAGGGAATGTCCTCGACGAGGTCTCCGATGCCGTTGATGATGGTGGGTCGAGGTTGTAATCATTAGTTTCGCCACTTACCTTCATTGGCAATCCCTTATCCACTTGTCAGTCAACGTCCTTAAAGGCAAGCTTTGGAACGAAGAGTCGGAGCCCGTCGCAACAAAGGACAAGGACTCGTTTAGACAGTATGACAGTGCTTGCGAGCGCGTCAAGGCCTTTTACAAAGAGCAGCATGGTGGGTACTATTCCTCCGCAAGGCGATCACGATCTGAATATCAATGTAGAGAAGCAGACGGTTGCATTCAACATCAAAGCACGTGTTGATTTCAAGAGCCGCAAGCGTGCCCGCATGAGTATCTGGCAAGCTATGGAGATGCTCAACACCCTTGTGGATGATTCCGATCCTGATGTGAGTACATCTCGAATCGACGGCTTCGTGATCCACGCTGACGTGCAATACAGACCAGTTTATCTCAAATAGACCATCTTCTTCAAACAGCAGAGGCGATCCGACGTGATGGCAAACCCGAGTGGATGCAGGTCACTGGCCTTATCCATGACCTCGGCAAGCTCCTGTACTTCTTTGGTAGCGAGGGCCAATGGGATGTCGTTGGAGTGAGTTGGTTCGACTTGGGAAGTTCTCAGCACTGACCTTATCTTCCCAAGGACACCTTCGTAGTCGGCTGTGCTTTCTCAGACAAGAATATTTATCCAGAGACATTCTCAGGGAACCCGGACAACTACGATGCGGTCTACTCTACTAAATGTGGTATCTACGAGGCACGCTGTGGGCTCGACAACGTGATGTTGTCATGGGGACACGATGAGGTAGGTTATCGATCGTTGCGCGACGGCACTATCTGACGCCTTCGGATATCAGTATATCTATAACGTTGTCAAAGATCAGTGCAATCTTCCCGAGGAAGCCTTGGCAATGATCCGATATCACAGTTTCTATCCGTACGCTGCTTTAAACAGTAATATTTCCATCCCTTATCTGACCAGTGCATTGGCAGCTGGCATCGCGAAGGTGCCTACGCGCACCTGACAAACGCCAAAGATGTCAGGGCACTGGAGGCCGTGCGGGCATTCAATCCATATGATCTCTACTCCAAATGCGACGAACCCGTTAACGCCGAAAAGCTACGCCCATACTACGAGAACCTGATTGCCAAGTTTTTTCCTCCTGAATTGGACTGGTAGACTCTCTTTCCTTGGACGTGTATTTAATGATATAGAAGTTTCATATTGGCTAATTACAGCATAGTCTATGGTATTCTACTTACAACTCTCGAAAGGACCATCTCTCCGTTCTTGCCTTGCACTTGCACCTACCTTATCATCCATCTCTTTATGTGTATGCAGATGCTCGGTAGATTTATGTATACACGGACGCTAAATCACTGATGCTATTAATTTTTTTCCATGATCCTGGAGTGATAAGATAGGATCATGAAAAGCGGCGCCCGAAGGCAGTGGACTCCACAAAACGTTTCACGGTGGGACCTAAGCGAGAGTTCCACACACACAGTCGTTCATTTATTTATTTCCCGACCCTTGACCCAAAGAACGGCTAAGCGAGGCGTTGCAATTAACGGCCTTGGACTGGTCAACGATGTCGGGTGGCCTGCAGACACAACCTTTTCACTTTGACAAGAAGTTTGTCGTGTTGAGCGATTGGTACGACCTCGAGTCCTCGCGTGCGCTCGAACGCTAAGGCAACTCGAAAACTTTCAGGGATGGCACGATCACGACGTGCGACTCCAATGATTGTACGCCACCCTTCCCCCCCCTCCTCCTCCTCGGAGGTCGAACTACACGCTGAGAAAGCAAAAATGATTCTTTGCAGATGTCACGGACAACTATGGGATGGGAGCGCGTCAACGGATCGCGCTCAACATGGAGATTCTCGAGTTCGACAAGAGTGGAAAGACGAGGGGTAAATCGTTCAAGTACGTTCTCTCTCACCCGTCTGGATTCGCCAAACACGATGGTGTGGTTGGACGGGAATCCACCCGCCGGCCGGATGGGATCCACCCTCCCATCCGCGGATCTGCCAGGTCCCTGCCACTGGCACACACTATCGAGTCGTTACTCTCACACCTCTTCATCACGCTTACGGGTCGTGGTAAATTTCGACTCTAGGGATGCATTCGAACTCATGCTGGGGAGCGTATCCGACAATGGACATTCGCTAGAGGATTGCAAGACGTATCTCACGACGCCTACCGGTGTGTATACTTGACGGCGCCGCGCGTCGGTTTTTCGGGTTCTTTGCGACTCTACAACTGATTCATCCATCCATCCATCCTGTGTTGTGTTTCACCATCGAACGATCCCAGGGGCAGATGGGCGCCGACCTGTGGACTTTACCGACGGGTTTATCGATTTCAAGAAATTTTGTGATGAGAGCGATATCCCGTTTACCATCGTGTCCAGGTATGGTTGCATGTTCATCGTTTCCCTCTCTCCCCCTCTCTTTCCCACACGGGGCCCGTCGGCAGGGAAATATTTTCCAAACGACGCGTATGTTGATCCGATGCATGTTTTTCACAGTGGCATGGACGAACTCATCCGCGCGGTCCTGACGGAACTCGCCAAGGGTTCCGACGAGGATGCCGTCAAAGATATCCCCATCGTTTCAAATGGCGTCCGACGTGACGCAACGGGCAAATGGTACGTCACATGGCGCCATCCAGAAAGGTACGGTCCCCTTTTGTTCCATGGCCGCTCCCTCTGCTTTTGGGCAAACGGTGGCTCGTTTGATCCAGCGATACGAGCGATACTACCGGATCCATATGTGCTGAAACTATTTCGCGTAGTGATTATGGCCACGACAAATCGCGCGCGATCTTGCCTTATCGGGGGTATAGACAAACCCCTGACGGTCGAGGCCCGACCGTATTCTTCTTTGGAGATGGTGTCTCGGGTGCGTCACCTCCCATTCCCTTCATCACCCCCTGCTCACTTGACCCCCATCCTATCCCCGCTTTTCTTGGCCTTTTCAGACTTGTCCGCAGCACAACACGCCGACGTCCTCTTTGTCAAAGTGACCGGGATAGACGAAAAAGACAATTTGAAGAAACACTGCGACAAGGCTGGGATCCCGTACATCCCGTTCCTCGACTTTGACGTCGCCAAGGCGATCGTTGGACAGATCGTTCGAGGGGAGAAGACCAAGGACGATTTCTTGGTCAAGTCGGTCTCGGCCACGACACTAGATTGAGAGAGCCCGAGATGGAGGCGCGTGGGGGCGATGGTGAGATAGATCTCTGGTGCGCCGTGATGTATTGATGGGTTCGTGGTTTGGGTCTGGGCGTTGCGTTATTGAATCGATGCGTGTGTGTTGAGGGTAGATCTCAGATGTAACGGAGGCAGTAACTTGTGGTGGACGGAACTGCGTCGTTGCCTCATCAGCGCATCATTGACAGTTTGTAGATCCATCTTAGAATAGAACGTCGATGTTTACTCGACCCAACGTTCATTTCACGCGTACATTATTGTATACCGAGACCTCGATTGAAGGAACGCAAGAATCAACAACTAAATTATTATTCGACCGTCATCCGAACCTATCACCAGAAAACACGCCATGTGTCATACTCAAGTGTGAACATATTGTAAATCGATATACGCTAGAAAAAAAAAGTTGCATGTAGGGTATGGTATGACAAAATCACGACGCACCGACCATCGACGACATGGCTTCTCCAAGACAATAACAAAAAACGCGCACCCCAAGAAACGACAACGACAACCCCCCCACCCTTTTACCGAGCTTTTCGACGACGCTTTCTACCGCCCGCTGCCATGGCAGGTGGCACCAGCGCTCGCAACTGCGCTTCTCGCGCTCGTAGTCCTCCCGCCCGTGGCAACGGCATCGCCGCCTCACGCGTCTGTGCTTGTAGATGATCCAATCCACCTCGATGCAGAGCGCCAAGCGCCGGGTGTGCAAACTGATGCGCCTGACCTGCTCCGAACATGAATGGATTGTTCCCGACGCCGACGCCCAGACCCAGACCCACGGGAGGCGCTCCCATGCCTGCAGCTGCAGCTGCACCTACACCGGCACCTATCCCCCCCATGCGAGGACCGAGTCCCGGACCACCCATCCCTACGCCGACACCCAGACCCACGGGAGGCGCTCCCATGCCTGCAGCCGCACCCATCCCCCCCATACGAGGCCCGACCCCGGGACCACCCATCCCTACACCCCGCCCTATCATATAAGCTGGCAAAGGCATACCACCGTTGAGCCCCATCGCAGCCTGATATGGCGCAGCCCCACGACGTTCCTGCGCCACCGGGATATCTACCTTGAGGTTCGTCTCGTCCACGTCTGGACGGGACTTGCGGATTTCGGCGAGGGCGCGTTTCGCAGCTTCGGATACCTACCAGGTTGCATGCGATGGGATGGGCGAGGGGAATTTCATTTAGAGTGACTTACCTCTTGTGCGTGACGTTGCTCGACTGGATCCCAAAGGTTGCATTTCGACTTGTCCATCTTGCCAGAGTAGGGAGGAGGCTATTGAGTGGGTGACCGTCAGTCGAATCACGACCATGTAGAGAGGACTCGCCGGCTCTCCCTGCAACACGGAGAGAAATCGCCACTTACATTCGAAAAATGCTCATATCCATTACTGATAATCTTCCGACAGATGTAACACGATACGGTATGACAACTTGGACAAGTCATCTTGTTGCACTGTCGCATCACCAAGTATAAGCCCAGAAGGAATGGATATTCCAATGAATCAACCCATCAACACTTACACCCATTTCCTTGATGAATGCTGAGAACTAATAGGTTAGGGTGGTACGTCGGCAGAAGAGGTAGCATACATTTCTGGCATTTTGGACAACTGCGCATAAGGGCCTGGGCTGTTGGGAACGTCGGAATAGTGCAGGTCAAGCATGGACAAAGCTTACTCATAGCCTCCTCGATGACATGTTTCGCATCTAGGTGTTTGTCTTCTTCTATTTCTGCATCCAACGTAAGGGCCCACGCCCGGATAGCACAGAGAAAGCCCAAACTGACCTTGGCAGGTCTTTGGAAGATGATCCTACACGGGAGCCAATCCCAGGTCAGCCTCGACGACTTGACATGGGATACAAACTACTGAACGAAGAAAAAAACGGACTGACCGGCTTCTTACACATTCTACACGTGATCGCGCTACATCCAGGGTTTTCGCATCTAAAGAGTTTCTCCATCTCGTTCTCAATGACACACTTGTACTCGCAGAATGGACACTCTTCGAGATTCTCCAAGCCAGCTGCCTCAATTTCTTTTTGCTGCTTGACTCGATAATACAACTCGAGGAGTTTGGAAGAGAGGAAACGACAGAGTTCGGATTCGGGGAAAGGGAGCTTACAACCTGACTGGTCCATGCAGACGATATTTGGATTGTGCTCGCCGAGCAGGTTAGAAGCATATGATGTCATGCAGGATTTGCAGAACAGATGAGCTTCGGGGCACTGAATCATTTGGTCCTGTTGGAAAATTAGCTGTAGTTCGTGGAATCGAACAATGAACCACAAACAAAAGGATACCCCGAAAAACAGCATCCACACTCGATAGCTTCGCCATTGTCTTCGTATTCTTTATCGTTGACGGATGCAGCTAGGGCTGCGTCTTTCTCGGTGGCTAATTCAGCTGCTTTAAGTAACACCCATTCTCGTTCCTTGTCGAATTCTGGATCTTCTCTGGTTTTCCCTTTACCGACAACGGAGTTGGTCGACTTTAACTTGAAAGGAATAGGCTCTTTCTTGAGCTCCTCGGCGAGAAGCAGATAAGTAGGCGCATAAAACCGATTGTCGAGTAGCCGTGAGCGGATATGCGGTTTTGGGATTCGCGGAAAGTCCACCATAAGTTGTTCCTAAAGACGCTGGTTTCAGTAAGAAAACCCCTGTGTCGCGATGACTCGAAATTCCTTACCAGGGAACGCTCAAAATAGAGTGGACCACGGTTGTACACCCGTTCTTTACTGACATAATCCTCCTTTGGCTTGGGGGAGCCTCTGGCGTCGGGAACTCCGTCTGGTTCAACCCGCTTATGTTTACCCTTTTGGTCTATTTTTGGATAGGATGGATTTTCGAAAAGGGCGTGCAAGACGAACTCGACGACATTGCCCGGCTGAGATTGCATGACTTGTTCGATGAGTGCATGGGCGTGGATAGGCTGAACATCCGGGACGATTTCTAGCACACGAACGATATATTCGTCAATAGGATCGACCAGGGGAGGTGCTTGAGGAGCAGCTGGCTCAGGGTGAGGAAATTGTGGATGCGCTGGTACAACGTCGGGGACATCCAGAGCGACAGGGACAGGCGGTAGACGAATCTCGTGTTCCTCGTCGTCACCGCCGGGCAAGAACAACGGCCCACTACCTCCCTGTTGCTCTCGACGCACTACATGTTGTTGTGAAGATCCGGGTGCCGCAGCCGGCGCGTCTACGAGTATATCAGAACGCGGTTTTCCAAAGGTGAGCGCTGCGCTCGACGCTCTTGCGGGCGTTGGGTGTGATGGTCCCGGCTGTGGACGATTCTTTTGGGGAACAGGGAGGTCATTGTCCGAGTCGGTGAGCTCGATGACTTCTAGGATGGAGGGGTCGCGTGCTGCCAAACGGGGACGTTTTTTGGATGGGCCGGGCTGCCGACTGGCGCTACGAGTGCGCCTGGTCATTGAGGAGCTCGATGGCTCTGGGGATGAGGGAATGTCAATCACTTGCATTGTCCCGTCATTCAGGAGGGGCGGAGATACTACACTTTAGCTATTTTTTTATATGTTTATTACGTAAATACGAGGTTGGACCCGCAGCTTTCCTCGTTACTCCTCGACCACACAACCCCAACTCGACTTGAGCCATGCCCTACTCGCGCTCAGATTACGACCCCCGCAGAGTCTGCTTGAGTCCTTTCCCCGAGTTCAACTTTGGAAGGTACAGGCGAACAATTGGCATTTATCTCGCAGGTGCTCTAGTACGTCCATATCTTGGGCTTTCGTGCTGGACCGGCTGCTTACATTTTGGTAGTTTGCACTCGCCAACTGGACATTCCTCGACGCCGCCATCCTCTCTGCACACGCCCATTCACCCTACGACGAACCCCAGATTCCTTCTCCAGTTCATGTCGAATTCGTAGACTGGGTTCCAGGCATATGCTCCCTTCTTGGCATGCTCATCATCAACCTCATCGACAAGGATAGGCTCAGAGGTGATGACTATGGCTCTCCGGATGCCGTCTGGCGAGCAAGGCTGTTCTTGTTTGTCGGTTTTGCCCTCATGGCCGGTGGATTGGCGGGCAGCGTGGTGCGTCGATTTGGTCTTGTATATGTGGGTTCCCGACTGATTTCCCCCCCTGTCGCCAGTCTCTCCTTGTCCTCAAATATATCCTTGGCGACTATCCCGAACAATATACCTACTATGGCTACGCCAACGTCTCCCAAAACGTCGCTCTCATGCTTTCTGCTGTCGTCCTGTGGATCGCACAGAGCGCACAGGGTGAATATGATTACAATCTGACGTTGTAGGTTCCTTGGGTGTTGTGCCGTAGGGTGCGCGATATAGCTGTATCGGACTGACTCTGTCCTGTTAATGCCATTTGCCATTTGTATCCCACCCGAGTGATGCGGCCCACTCCCAAACGGCCAAAGTACTCCGCTTGATGCCCTTGCAATCACACCAACCAATTACAATTGTGGATGGATGCCTGTGAAACGAAAGGTTGATTTATCTCTTACGCACATGGCAGAATCTGTTGTCTTCGGGAAAAGAGATATCTGGATTGGCTAGGATTCCAGGTGATGTGCCACGGGACCCGATGCCACATCCTGTACACCCATCACCGCGACATGTCCGCCGAACGTCCCATGACGGTTAGCTTGCTGACAACTCGAATCCCGGTACAAAGTAGCTTGGGAGCGCGAACCCGCTTGGACAAGACCCGTCTTAAAGCCAAGGGCCAAGTATGCCTTGCGCCAAAGAATTGGATTGGACCCCATTGTATTGACTCTAGAAGGTAGCCACGATGTTTAATTCCCGCAAGCTTATAGGGGCGTGTGAGTTCGGTGCTTGGTCGCCGTTTGTGGTCGCCAAGGTTAGACTGTTTACGGCCTGGGTCGCTCCTCGTCGGAGGATGCGTCTAGAGGTTCACAGAACATGATAGGCTAGGGGAGTCTAAGAAAGATTCAAATACTCTGAATCCTGTCTCCCCTGCACGCATCTTACACATCAAGTCAAGTCAAGACAAGTGCAAACGAGAACGAGACAAAGGGAAACATTGTACACCTGCGCATGGAAATATTGTAGCAAAACTTAGGCTGGGAGGTGAGAATTATTCGCTGTAAATAGATAGGGGGAATGTGACTAGCTAACGTAAGATATTGCTTATCTCGTTTTTTATTTATTTTGTTTCTTGAGTATGAATGACATCATGATCATTGTCAGAAACGAAACGGTAATCTGGAGGACAGGAAAGCTCTCCAGAAGTGCAAGATGGCGACATCGTCTCCTCTAAGCAAACCTGGCAAAAGTCAAACACAGTTTCTTGCACCACTACTGAAGTAACGATTTTGCAGTCCAAGACGGAAAAACATCGACAAGCTTTCGCAATTCCAAAAGGATCGTGCCATGTTCATCCGTCGAGTCTCAAACGTCCCAGAAATCACACGGACAAATATTTGAGACGCACCACAAGAGTTTTTGGACTAGTACAATCGATCGAGAACAAAGAAAAGACATGTAAGAAAATGAAGTGAAGCACGTCAGTAAAGACTCGACAACGACCCACGGCGCCGATCTAGTCATCGCGCTACACATTTAGTTGCAAGGGCAGCCCTGGTAGGTTCCAGCAGTGCATGTCCCCAGAACACCAACACAACCGTTCGCCGTGCAACCGCCAATGTAGCCAATCCCGTTGCCACACTTGTCGCAAGGGCAGCCGTTGAACGTGCCCGCGGTGCACGTACCGATGGTGTCGCTTGGGTACGGGAACACGCCGCTACAACCTGTGATCGTACACGTCTGTTAGCGGGTCATTTCGGGTACCGACGACGAGGCTGTACCATTCTGGAAGCAGTTTCCGATGTAGTTTTGGCAGTTGTTTCCGCTCTGGCGTTCGAGGAGGCCACCGTCCTGAGAGAACTACGGTCAGGTATCAATCGATAAGGGGATGAGGCAACATACAACGCGTCTGTATACACCAGGCGTCGCGGACGCCAGGGCGGCGGTGGCAGAAAGGATGACGAAGCTCTTGTTGAAGTGCATGGTGATATGAGCAGGTAGATTTGTGGGATGAGCTGAAAATTGGAGGCTGAAGCATCTAGAGCTCTGCCAACAAGGTTTATATACCTCTCCTCGATCCCCTTTTAGTCATCTAGAATATAGCAGCATGCTATAAAAACACAGCGGCGACTGACCACCATCAATGCAGACCTGTACTGAACCTGATCAATAACATTGCTGCGCATGTGGTTAATTCGGCTCGCCCGATTACATTGCGAGGATACATTTTCGCTGTCCTTTGTTTCTGTGTCACCAAGTGTTTGCCGTTGGATCACACTGCAATGAACGGGTTAAAAATATCAAGTTCATCAGAAAAAGAAGGGTCTTTACCAAGTTGGACTTTACACTTGTCAGTGTAATGAAAAGAGGGTACCGGAGAGGTAATGATGGACTGTGCATAGCTATTATGAGTGCACGCGTTGCGGCGACTTACTCTGAGTCTGGTCTCTTCGGTGGCATTCAAAGTCGAGATCTGGAAGGGTGACTGAGATAAGTAACACTGGTTATCTTGAAGCTCAAGCCGTCACAATGATGCGGGGAAAAAGTGCCCTTCTTGAGACTATGTATTGGGAACCAACGGAAGCCCCAGGCCTGGGCTCGTTGTGGCAGTGACCCCAGTGGTGCGTCTGTGGAGCACATGGTCGTAAACGATATCCACTCGTCTTACATAGTAACGGCAGTAATTTCGTTCGAAATGCTGTTCAAAGAGCTAGTTAATCTGTTGTGCGCAGCAAGCGCACTTATCGTGGGTAAGACACAATCATCGTCGAATAGAACAACGTTTCGCCTATACGAAAGGCACTCTGGTGTCAACTCGTTGGATCACTCCAACGAAGGGTTGGACGACAGCACCCCCGCAAGTTGCGTTCGGCGTTTTCGGACGAACTTTGGGTGATTCACCTCATCTCGGAAGAGGGTTGATGCGGACGATTTCATTTGTAGTACGTCAAGCTTGTTCACAAAAATGTTGCTCTAATTGACCATCGTGGCGTCGATGGTAGAACGATTCAGCGTCATGAATCTGTTAGGATGGCACAAGGGTGACGGCGACAGCTTAACCAAGGTCAGAAAGCACACCTGGCTGTTCAAATCAACTTTTTGGCTGATCGTTGTGACGGCCTGGAAGGCATCGCTTCAAGCAAAATGGCCTAGTCTACTTGGAGACACAGATCCAAGGGTGATAGAATAGAGGACAACCATCGTCGAAGGATAGCTGGTTCATGTCGCGGAGTCGGCTGCTAGTGAGTGATCCGAAAAGTGACCATATTTGGGTGGTGGGAATTTCCCTCCAGCCATTTCTCTTCTCAACATCCCGCAATGTCAAGTGCCCTCCCCCGCATTAAAACTTCTTGAATGGAATGGATTGCGGCAAGTATGTGAGGAGATGGACCTCACGCTGACGGTGTGGTTCATGCTACTTGTGGTGCCATGTAGTGAGGATGGGTGGACAAAATTGGTCGCTGGTTGTACGTGCCTTCAGCTCTTGGTCACAACCTCAGACTTATCCATCCATCCTATCTTCTGGGTCGCGCAAACGTGTAGATGGATGGCACAACCTCCTCAACACAACACCCTGTTCGTGACGCATACTCAGGAAAGCGTAAAGTGTTACGAACGTCCATTCCATCCACTACAGCTAGTGGAAGATTGCATGACACCTTGTTCAGTGTTGCCGGGTTTCCGCCAGTGTCCATGTCATCGGCCATCACTGCTAATCAAGAGATCGGACGCATGCTAGATGGAAGCGACTTCTCTCATGCCCAGCATTGTCAGGTCTCCTTGAAATCGTAAGTCTACATCTGTTGGGTCTGAAGACCCGCGGAACGGAGCTCCACAGCCCTCTAAAAGAGTATCCCATCCGAAACTCCCTACCGTGTTCGTGGAAGCAGACTGTTTTCCACGCCGGGATCTTCAGGGACACAAGCATCGACCCACGCGTTTCTGTCATGGTATTTAAGGCCCATCACGTCCCACTTTGTCGCGTTTTTTTATATACCTTTGACCATTTCAGCGACGATTTGCATGAGATTGGTCCCTGACTCAATTGATCTGGTGGTCGGAGGGCAAGCACCACTATCATTAAACCACCCACCACGTATCACACGTCCATTCAGCACTCTACTCTTACTGGATAGAGAAACAGATTTCCGTTCTCTGCACCGCCTCGGGACTCCGCAGTTAAACTCACGTACGAACTCCAACTCCTGCCAAGTGGTCACGCGACGAGAACGTCAGGTGCGTTCCCGCTATGAGAAGGGGCGCAAACGTGCGCAGCCGCGCCCACCCGACTCGTTGGTCCTGTTGATAGCTATAATTGCTCGACGCATGTCCACCCCAGAACGGGTCTGTCCAGCCGCGACGTTCCGTGCCATCTGGTCTCGCTCCTGATTCCATGCACCCTTCATATATAGATATGGGGGGCAATTCGGCAGTCAAGACGGGGTTCCCTAGATTTAGTTAATACATAGGGTACACTTAAGTACCATCGGATCATGTTCGATATGCGCAGGATGGAAAACGTGCCCGAGACGGGGTTCCGTTTGCTTGCGGATGTGTAGTTTTGGGGATGGGAAGATGCTTGCAGAGTCTGGTCTAAGAAGTAGTGTATGTTGCGCCAAGGCAAAAGTAACACCTTTTGCCTCGTGGTGAGTACCATATGTTCCCTAGGGAAAAGGATGTCCGTTTTGTTGTGTTGACGGTTGATGATGAACTAGTCGGCCGTTCGGGCTCGGGATCCCAGCGTACCGGTGCTGTGGAACACGTTTATCTGTCTCGTCGGATGGCTACTGAGTGGTCCGATGTGGCCCCGACGATATCATCCCTACCATGTAAGAAGATAAGGCGTAAGCTAACACCGGAAAGGGAGAATCATTGCAATCTCTCCGCGATTCTCGCATCCAGTACTTGGATTATTAGAGCACTCGGTTCCCCGGGAGTGACAGTGGCGACGTTGGGTTGTCCCTTATGGGGTTCCGTTGGCCACCGATTCTGACCACCGGGTGGCGTTGCGCAACCCCGGGCCAATAGCAGTTTCACTCGCAAGGTTCGTTCTCAGGAGGGATCCAATCACACGCGCCACGTCCCTCTCTTGACTTGCAAATGTAGTACGCAAGTTCTCAGCGCCATAATCGCGCATGTCATACGAGAATCCAAGGACGAGGAACATCATGGCGCTGCGAGATACAGCATCGGCCCGCGGTGAAGCGAAGAACACGGTTTTTCATCAAGACGCGGCGATGTATTGGCCAATTGGCAGTGTACCTGTGACGCAGGTCCTCTGGGGCCGGTCCCACAACCGGGCGCTAACTTGGGATTCGGCCGAACTGTGAAACGGATTATCTCATCAGTGCATCACTGATCATCAGGTAACCAACTGGCAACGGTTCCGGTTACTTGGAAACAAGTACTGCAGTTGGATGAACGTTCAGAATCTACTTGACATTGACGTGCCTTGGGCACCGGTATCAGTACGCGTGCAACGCCTAGTCCAGTGCAATTTGCACCCCGGTCGGATTGTTCGACCACAATTGGCCCACAGGGAAGGTGTGAGGGGATACATCCTCCAGCAGCGTGGAGTAGTCGGTTGAGAGGTCGGGCAGTTCCAAGAGATAAGGGGTGTTACTGTAATTATAGTCTCGACATCCCTCGGAGAACAAATTTGGACCATACTTCTGGATGCCACGTTGGCAATAAGGCGCTCAGCAATTTGTTCGGTAGTCCTAGTGGCAGATGCCCGTGTGTATGATGGATCGAAGGAAAATGGTAGCGAGCGCATGCTTGGGCTATACGAATTTCGGCTCGAGGTCTGATTCAGGGTTCGAGTGCTCGCGTTTGTGGGTGATGCAGCTCCCTGTTCATTCCGAGGGCTAACAATGCTGTATATATATTTCTGAGTGCAAATGAAACGTCCCTCGACAAAGTCAACCTGGCATCACGATGCTGAGCTTCGGGATAAGAATAGCAGATGGTGGACTGGGGCGACAGTTGTTTAGAAAAAAACTGTTCGTTGATGCCCAGCAAAAGACCTTGCGGGGCTCATCCATCGTTACCAACACTCGGCGCAGTCATACGGCGAAAAAGGCTCGAGATCAAATAAATGGGCCTTGGGACCCTCGGCAAACGTGCGAGCCGACCGGCATCGGTGGCTAGTCAAATGTCGTCTGCTTCATACGGGCCATCTAGGGTTCCTCGTCGCGACATCGTCCATGACATGCGGTGTGTTGACCGTATCAAAATGATGGATAGATGCATGCAGATATGTCCTTGGAGGGACAAGAGGATTCAAGGGGACCGCGGACAAAACTCGCAGTACGCTGTGGTTTCGGGCCCATCGTGCGTTTTCGGAAGTCAGTGCTCAAGTGGTGCGACCACGCGGTAATTACGCCAGGCGAGATGCAGGTAGACAGCCGAACCTCCACGGAGCAATCAAGCGTCTCAACAAACGCATTCGTTCAGAAGGAAAGAAACAACAAAAAAGGCCCACGGAATGTCATAGTGGCCGTTGAGATGATCCCATACGATTTCATTGATTGAGATGGAATTGCTGGTTTTTCCAGCTAGTGCGTCGCAAATGGTATACATGGTGTTAGAGCGCAGAACAAGCGAGTTGTCAGAGCCATTCGGACGAGGCAGGGAACATACGGAACAAGGCTGGCGGGTGTTTCGGCGGACCGTGCCGGGGTTTCCAAAGGTTCGCTCCCATTCGGATTCCAACCAGGAAAAAATGATAAGCGTGGGTATTTGATATTCAGATTTTCGGGGCCCAAATCTTGGCCCAGATATAAAAGTCCGTCTGCGACGCCGCTCACGCTCTTCCCACTCTTTCATCCGCACCCTCCTCGTCGACGTGTCTCCTCCCCATCAAAAAGCCGCGTCTCTATAGATCCTGTCTGTAGGGTGTTCCCTCTCCCCTTCCCGCGTGTTTCCCCAAGACACAGCCATGTCGCAGCCAAATGTGGAAAAGGAGCCCGGTCCGCAGGGCGAAGACTCGCCCGTCACCGACCATGCCACCGACACAAAACGCAAAAGAGAGTACAAGGAGTTCGGTCACGACGCGGAGAAACCAACCCGTATGCCATCTCCCGCTTGAGCGCATGCGCAGTTTTTGACCGCACCCATATAGATGCAAATGTTGACTTGGCTTTGGTTTGTCATATTTCAAATCCGACTCTCAGTTCCTAATCCTTGATGTTTCAAAGATTGAGCTCAAAGCCGAAGACTTGTACGACAAGGAGAAGGTTGACCTGGAAACAATTGTCATCGAGGACGTCTTCAAACTCTTGCAGTGCGACGAGAATGGTCTGACACAAGACGAGGCTCAGCGTCGCATCGAGTTGTTCGGTCCAAACAAGCTCGAGCAGGAAGAGCAGAATGCATTTCTCCAGGTAATCATGCCGCATATATGTGTTTGCTTCGTGCTAAAGTCTGTGCTTGACCTCAGTTCTTGAGTTTCATGTGGAATCCATTGTCCTGGGTCATGGAGGGCGCCGCCCTTGTGGCTATCGTACTCTCAAACGGTGATAATCAACCTCCAGATTGGCAAGACTTCGTCGGCATCATTCTTTTGTTGTTCATCAACTCTACGATCGGTTTCTACGAGGAACGCAATGCTGGAAATGCAGTGAAGGCACTCATGGACTCCCTCGCCCCTAAAGCAAGGGTCAAGCGTGGTGGTAGTTGGTCTGAGATCGAATCTGCGGATCTGGTCCCCGGGGACATGATTGCGTTCAAGATTGGTGATATCGTTCCTGCCGACTGTCGTCTCACGGAGGCTATCAATGTATCTATCGACCAAGCTGCTCTCACTGGTGAATCGCTTCCCCAGGGCAAGAAGGCTGGCGATCAATGTTTCTCGTTCGCATTCTTCCCTTTCCTCTTTCATGACAATCCCGGGCTGACACCCAATCTCTAGCGGATCGACTTGCAAACAGGGTGAAGCTGAGGGAGTCGTCATTTCCACTGGTGCCAACACCTTTTTCGGTCGTGCTGCTTCTCTCGTCGGTCAGGACGATGACACCACAGGTCACTTGCAGAAGATTCTTGCCCAAATCGGTTCCTTCTGCCTGGTTTCCATCGGCATTTTCGTCGTTGCTGAAATTCTCGTCCTCTATGCTGGCTTCAGGTACAGTTATCGTCGTGGTCTCAACAATATCCTTGTCCTCTTGATCGGTGGTATCCCCATCGCCATGCCCACAGTCCTATCCGTCACTCTCGCCGTTGGTGCCCAGCAGCTCGCCAAGCACAAGGCTATTGTCACCCGTATCACAGCCATCGAAGAATTGGCTGGTGTCACCATTCTTTGTTCTGATAAGACCGGCACCCTCACCACCAACAAGCTCACCATCGACAGGGCTACCATCCGTACTTACGGCCCCTTCTCAGCTGATGACGTTATGCTTCTTGCTGCCTACGCGTCTCGTACCGAAAATCAGGATGCGATCGATTCTTCCGTCGTATCTGCTCTCGGTGATACCGCTCGTGCCCGCGCTGGCATCAGACTCTTGGACTTCAAGCCGTTCAATCCTGTCGACAAACGCACGGAAATCACCTACCTTGAAGAGTCGTCTGGAAAGCTTAAGCGTGTCACCAAGGGTATGACCGGTATCATCATTGAGCTTTGCACTCGCAACAAGACTGAGGAAGTCGAGAACAAGCTCGAGGCTGATGTCGAGGAGTTTGCCACCCGTGGTCTTCGTGCCCTTGCTGTCGCTTACGAAGAATTGGATGGTGACGATCCAGAGGCTGAAGGAAACGGTTTCGAGCTGATCGGTCTTCTCGCCATCTTTGATCCTCCTCGTGAGGACACCAAGCAGACGATCGATGATGCCATCGCTCTCGGTGTCAAAGTCAAGATGGTTACCGGTGATCAACTTGCTATCGCGAAGGAAACTGGTCGTCGTCTTGGCTTGGGTGATCATATGTACCCAGCCAAGGTCTTGAAGGACGGTCCTCCTCCTGGTGGCAAGCATTTGACCCTCGACGACATGATTTTGGATGCGGATGGTTTCGCAGGTGTCTTCCCTGAACACAAGTTCGAAATCGTCAAGCGCCTCCAAGGCCTCGGTCACTTGTGCGCCATGACCGGTGACGGTGCCAATGATGCTCCAGCTCTTTCCCGTGCCAATGTTGGTATTGCTGTCGAAGGTGCTACTGATGCAGCTCGTGGTGCTGCTGACATCGTCTTGACCGAGCCTGGGTTGTCCACCATTGTGCACGCTATCCGTGGATCGCGTATCATCTTCCAGCGTATGCGGAACTACTCTATCTACGCGTGTGCTGTGACCATCCGTATCGTCGTCTGCTTCGCTATCTTGGCCTTTGCGTTCAAGTTCGACTTCCCCCCCTTCATGGTACTGATCATTGCTTTGCTCAACGATGGCACCATCATGACTTTGTCTGTTGACCGTGTCTTGCCCTCAATGACACCAGATGCGTGGGACCTGGCCGAGATTTTCTCGTATGCTGTCGCATATGGCTTGTACTTGACCGCCTCCACGTAAGGAACTCGTTTTTCTTGCTCACTCTCGCTGATGGTGTCTTTAGTATTGCGCTCGTTACCATCATACTGAAGACTAGTTTCTTCTATGACAAATTTGGCGTCACATTCAATGGCTCACCATTCCCCTCGAGTGCCAATGACCCCCAGCTTCACACCATTGTGTACTTGCAAGTTGCCATCATCTCGCAGGCGCTGATTTTCGTCACACGTTCTCACGGCTTCTTCTTCATGGAACGCCCATCTGTCGCTCTTATGGTCGCATTCTGCATTGCTCAACTGGTGTCCTCGCTCTTCGCTGCGTATGGCAACTGGGGCTTCACCCAAATCCAAGGAATTTCTGGTGGTTGGATTGGGGTTGTTTGGGTCTGGGTACGTGTCATCGTATTATTCTCTATCGTATGTTCATTGTGTCCCCAGAACATTGTCTGGTTCTCGCCTCTAGACTGGATCAAATTCGCTATGAAGGCTACCATCATCAAGAAGATGCGCGAACGTCACGACCGCAAGGCTGCGGAAGCAGCACTTCGGGCATCTGAGGGCGGCATTCCCATTACGCGTACACAGTCTCGCGCCGCTTCGATCCACGAGTCTATGTATTCAAACCGTGTCTCGTTCATTCGCCGTGCTGCCCGCAAGGTTGGCTTTGGCCGCAAGATCGCGATGAAGCCAGAGGAATTACAACGATTCAGCAGTATCCAGGCTCAGAGAACTGGCGCCACATTGGCTCGTAACCCAAGCCGCACCGCAGCATAGAGGCGACTCGTTCGGGTGGGGAAGGGTGCGGTATATTCCTTGCTTTGCAGCCTCATGAGAGTGAAATTAATCGAGCATCGAATATCCACTTGTAATCTAGATGTTTATACTATTCCATCGTTGCGCGTCTGTCTGGTCGCCACCTCGCATTCGTTTGTTTCGCTCTCTTAATTCTTTTCGTCACAATGCAATGGTCCATATATATGCAACGCAAATTTCTGATTCTGCTAGTATATTTTGGTAGTCAGTCCACGCTTGCTCTTTACGACTACGTCAACGCGTTTCATTGACAATCCTCTGGACGACTGCTTGTGTTTCTCATCTGACTGCAGGCGAGAAGGCCTTCTACTGTCGGCCCTTGCTCAAGGTATTTTAAATTGATTTGGATGTCATGACGACCTGCACGATTGGCCTATGTGGACATGTATACCCCCGGACATGTTGCGAAATTGATTTCGTTGTGTGTGGTGCTGGCGAATGATGGACGTCCAAGTTCTGTATGAGGCAGAAGCCAGCTGGCAAGTACTGTATCTACAATTAATCAAGGGATCCACACCCCGTAGCGTACTAGTTAAAAATCCAGGGCAGACGGTATATATAATCAGGGAGATGCTATTGATGCCTCGACCAACTCGAGGTCGACACCAAAATACCACGGGTCGTCCTTGTCCGTTGGTGGTGCGGTGGTACGCATGCAATGCTTGCTTGTATACGCCGTCTGCGTTGTTCTAAATCACCGTGAGCTACGTTCGGACCAACGGGTGGGTCACTGGTGGGGCTGGCCCCATGACGTCTTGTTTTTGGGTTCGCTCACACTTTTTTTGACGGATGGTTCGGCGAGCCGGGTTGGTTGGTTTCACGTTCATTACCGTGAGGGATGGCGTGGGAAAGGATATACCCAGAAAGGGGCAGTCGTAGTTGTTGCGCAAGTCTGCCTCGAGGCATCGGCGAGGACGACAAAAGGAGGCAAGTTCCGCTGTGGATAAACTCGCACCACGCCCCCGAAGTGCCCTCCATTCGTAAGTTGCCAAAGCAGTCCAAACAAGAAGAAGGGCATGTCGGCACGACAGCAAGGTAAAGGCGTGTCGTGCATTCTTCGCCCTTGCTCTCCCATCTGCACTCAACCTTCTTCAAGTGCTATACGATGACCTCGGGCAAGAGGTCTGCCGAACCAGCTCAGGCAGCGTTTCTCACCCACAGCGCCACTCTCAATGGTCGTCGTCCACCCTCCTCCACACCCGATGCTCATACGCCTCCTCGGACACGCAAGCCCAAATCGAAGAAGAAAAGGGAGGCGCGATACGAGGAGGAAATACAATACAACCTCTCCTACGACTTTCGAGGCGCTGCCTCTCGCAGACAGGTACAGTCCTCTCGCATGCGGGACGAAACAGGTCTGTCCCCCCGCCCCTTGCCCTCTTGTTTGCCCTCTTGCTTTCTCTCATGCACCCTCTAGATTTCACACCGCCGCCCACGTACGAAACAGCGACTGCCGTCTCGACCCTCGTCTCCGAGAACTTTGTACACCAGGGTGGTCCTCCCCACCCTGGCCTCGTTTCGCCAGCGGTCACCGTCGCTTCTCTCCCCGTGTCCAGCGGTCGGTCCCACCCGGCCGGATCGGATAGAAGTGATACGTTCTCCATCGACACCGCGTCTCTGTCGTTGTTACAGCCTCCTCACGAAGAGGACGGTTCCAGCATCGAGCTCGTTGACCTAGAGCCATCCGAGCGGTGGGAGCTCGACCGCGTGCGCGGGATCCCCTTGGACGAGCGCGTCAAGAGATACAAGATGAGGACGGAGACGACCGGGTCCCCGGGCTCTCCCCTTCCGCACAGAACTCGGCTTGCGAGCCAGCCCACGGTGTCTCGCCATCCAGGCTCGCAGGCCCGTTTTTTGGCGTCTCAGTTGTCGCTTCGTATCCCTGAGAGTCGCGATCGGTATGAGGATGATCGGAACCAGGATAATAATTCAGATCTGTCCACGCCTCCCACCCCGAAACACCATCGGATGCCTAGCATCCCCAGCTCTCCCTCGCGGTTTTTCCATGGTCGTTCACAGTCGCCCCAACCGTCTTCGTCGGTGATTTCGTTGCTCCGTAACCCCAGTCCGTTTTTTAAGAGTACGCCGTCGTTGCTGAACCTGTCGCCATCCCACCACGGTACCCCCCACCGTGCGCGGACGAAATTGTTCCATCGAAAGTCAAAGGAGCGTGCCTCAAGCGAGCCCCTGGAAGATTGGGAGGTGCTTGAACGCACCGGCTCTGGGGGGTCCATCGATGGTTCTTTACCACCCCCGAGTCCCCCTGTAACGCCTCAGAACACGACGGTGCGACAGTTACCGAGGTCGACTGCCCCGGACGTGTTCAGCGCCCCGCCAACAAAGATACCGGCTGATCGTTCGCGTAAGGTGAATACGGTACAGATTCCACAGACGGTCGGTTCGGCCGTTCACCGACCTGCATCACCGCCATTTGTTGCTCGACATGTCCGTCGTCATACGACCTCCAGTCGTGGAAGTCAGATGAGCGCGTCGAGCGCGCCGGTATCTCCCATCTCCGTCTCTTCGACGTCTACCTTTAGCACGTCTACCGTATCCCTCTCTCCGAACACGATCGCTGGCGAGGACGTTCCGGCAGCCATTCAGGTTCTTTCGAACCGCGAGGTTGCCTCGGAACCTCCTCGTGCGGTGGGAGGTAGGGGTTACGAACCTTCCCTGAGTTCTAGAACTCCACGAGTCCCGTCGCCAGCGCCCGCGGTACCCGTTTATGAGCATGATCCCGATCTTCCCATTGTAGCTAACCCTGCGCTGGCTTCTTTGCCTACCCGGTCTGCCACTGAGCGTATCGTCCGTCCGCCTGATGCGCGGGATGAGAACCACGCCCTTGTGCGGGGTAGATCCCTTTCTCGAGACATGGGCCTGCGGAGTGCGCCGGCTTACAGTTCCATATTCCCCTCTGGACCTCCCACACCGTTGCCAAACATGACGCAAAGCCTTCCCCCTCCGATCAGTCAACCATCTCCTCGGCGCCACTATCCCGGGAGACCGCTTCCGGCGACTCCTCCTGTCTCTCCTTCGTTGACCTGGATTCTCGACAAGGGCGTGAAACACGTCTGTCCCCACCCAAAGGCGATGATGGTCTCTGCTGCCCCCACTACACCCCCTATCCCCGAGGGCTTGCTCATCGATCTTGATGATGACAGCCTTGACGCGGCCCCTCAACCTGCTCCAAACCCTATCACACCCCTCTGTCTGGATTTTCTCGGTCTCGATGACGATAACGGCGATGACAATGACAACGCGAGCGATAGTGGTACAGTTAGCCCACCCGGACCCTTGACCCCGACGACGAGCGGCTACACCTCTGCGTCCAGCCTCACCCTCTCCACTGCCGCCAGCCGTTCCGTGGAGTACTTTGACACGTCGATGCAGACGACCCCCACGTCCGACGTCCCAGACATCAACGGACTGGTTTCCAGTCTGGGCGAGCAGGGGATGTCGGACGGGTCCAACTATGACGTGAGTTCTCCTCCTATTGACGACGATCTCAGGTCGTACCACGTGAACGAATCCTCCTGCCTAGGCGCTCCTACTTATTGCGGACCTCCTTGGGCCCGCCACGCCGTCGCCAGAGAATGATGGGGACGACGGGGATGTGGATCCGTTGTATCTCGTGGGCAAGGTCGAGCTCGTGCGGAAGCGGTTGACGCGGGACGGGCGTGTCAAGTTGAAGATGTCCTTGTTTGGCGTGGCCGTGGAAAAGTGTGCGATTTGCATGACGCAGTTCAAGGCTGACGATGAGGGTATCTTGGGAGCGACCTGTCGACATGCGTGCGTGTAGCGACTTGTGTAGAGCGGTTGGATTTTTCCTCTGACGACGACCGTATTCTAGATTCCACGAAAAATGTTTGGAGAACTGGCTGGACCGGAGCCAAACGTGCCCGCTTTGTAGGGAACGGCTGGAGGCGCGCTAAAGATTGAATCGCATCTCATCGTTTCACGTTTTTTTTTGCCTTGTGTTAGTTTACCCCCCCTTTTTTTTTTCTCTTACTTTTTCATCGTTGCACCATGGACTCGTTCTCATGCCACAGCTTCACATCTCTTTGATTTCGTTTCATCTACCTACAGCAAACTGCATACAGAGAGAGAGAGAGAGAGAGAGGAATAGGAGGAGGGGAGGGGAAAACGTATATCGCCTGTCGTGGCAGTCACACTTTCATTCTTTTTTAAAATATCACTCGTTTGTAAGTAGACGGTGGCGCTCGAGCTAGAAGCTTGAGGGGCGGTACTCGTTGTAGTAGTAGTGGTCCGTACGCACGTTCGCGAGCAAGTCAATTTTTTTTTCGTCGTTGAACGAACGTCCAGTGACGCCAATTGGCACCGAGATGAAGAGTTGAGAAACGTGCCCACCTTTTTTTCTTCTTCGAATCCGATGAGGTGCTTCATTTCCACTCCACCATGTCTTTCTCTTTTACGTCTGCACGTCATCACACAGTACTGAGTTTATGAATGGGGATGACGACGACGCTTCCATTTCGCCCTGGACCACTTGCTCGCTCCTGGACCGATCGACGTGATCGCCCACATCGTATCTGCAGGTGGAGCTCTGAATCGCTGTGCTCGGTCTGCGATTCGATGTACTGTATCTCGCCGGGCCGAGGAACTGCGTGTCGAATCGAGCCAAGTGCGAGTGCGAGTCGACGATCGAGCGTCGTGTGGCCATGAGTGCATGACGCGAGCCCTATAGTAGGCTACGTTGTGGCTCAGATCAGTCCGACCCAGCGCGAATCGCGATGCCATCCCATGCATGTTGATATTGTGACTCGTGAACACGTGAGGGCGTCCATGTACTGTAGCCCGGGACGCACGTTAGTACTTGTGTTGGGTCTGATACGTGGATCGTGTAACGTTCCCCAAGTTGGGCCCTTGGTAGCCCGAGGCCGACGCGGTTCGGTATGGAAGGTGTGTAGAACTGGGATGACCGCGTCAGTGGGACGCTCGCAGTTTCGTGGCACGTGGGAGGGTGGAGTTCGGAGTTGTTGTTCGCAGTCCGAGGGACGCTGGTCGGTGGTCTACGTTTGCCGTGTGGACGTGGACTCGATGGTACGGGTAGGCCTCGGCTGATAAGGTTTGCGTTGAACGTCGACACGTTCGCCCGTTTTCGCGGCGCGATATCGGATGGTCACTCGTGCCAGATGTCGAAATTCAGGTTTGCAATAGTAGCCCGAATCAATGAGCCTTTGCGTGTGTATCATGATTTCATCAGTGACCTCTGAGTGATTAGCCACACCAATGCTGCGAGGGGACACCGACTCAAAGAACTGCACAACCGATGTGTATAAAAGCATCTTATTACATCCAGTTACCTAAATCACCCATGGGTCCCATCTTCATTAATTGACCCACGACACAAGATCCATGAGGGTAACCTGATGGAAATGAAGCTGTCGCCTGATTCTCGTTGATCCTGACCCACTGTAAGTCTAGCCTTGTAAGCTAAACGAAAGCGCGCGCACCGTTACACGGATCCTCCCGGTCGAGGGATGAAGCGGGTTGTTTACTTGATTCGCCTGATAGGACGTGAGTTGTTGTGATGTGGCCTAACATCACCAGAAAAAGACGCACTGAGCCCGCTTCCGCTGCACCTGCAGCACCTTTGTTTGACTGAGCAGGCTTGGTACGCGATTTACGCTGCAATGTCTGATGAGTCCCTGCATACAAACTCGAGGGACAACAAACCTTGGGCTCTGGCACTCTGAAAGATGTCGCAACCACGAACTAAGATGATATGTTGGACACAACACATCCAATTGTATCTCAAGGAAGCACTCACTCGCTTAGGTCTAGCAGCAGCCATCGTCGAAGGTCCCACATTTGAGTCTTCCACCCTTGCTGGTGAATGGGAACGAGATTGATGATCGACAGCCCGACGCGATTTTCTGGGAACTCGATCGGGCTTGTGCAGTGCGGAGCCCTGGTTACTCTTCCTGACCCTCGTCGGCAACAGCCTTATTAGCTTTGAAATTCCCTGAGATGACTTGGCTTTATTGATATTTTCTTCGGGAGGTACATCCCGAGAAGAGGCCGTAGTATTGACATTTTCTTCTATATCTGCGTCTCGAGGGGAGGCTGTAGGAAGGGCGTTCAACGACTGTGGCACGGCATTGGACGCGCCAGGTGGCGGTGCGTTTTCCTCGTGGGGATGAACGGAGGACGCCAGTGATAGTGACTGCAGGAGCATCAGCACAGAAATGAGAGAATCTAATGATCACTAACCTCATCGTAGTCAAATTCAGGAGCGGGGGAACTCGACGGCACCTCGACCTACGCGATCGTGAGCGTTCGGTCCAAGTGGGGATGAACGAACGAATGAATACCTCAAGGAGACCGCCACCACCATCCTCGTGGACGACGGACTCGACTGGCTTGGGATTACCTGGTTGTTCCTGATGCACGTACACGGTGAAGGAGTCAGCGAAAGTAGGTTTGATGACAGAATAGCAAAACCCTACCACTGCGGGGTCAGGTCGTTCGTTGTCGTGGCCGCCCGAGGTTGAAGGCTGCTCGACTTGTTGTCGCTCCTCGGGAGTAGATATCTAACATAGTGTGTCAAGACGGGAGACAGAATGCGGGCCAAATACTTACACGGAAAGGACCATAAAAGTCCGGGAGAATGTGGCCCAAGGTATGCACATTAATTCTCCCATCTGTTTGTCCAGTTGCAAGATAGTTGCAGTCTGGGGAGAGGGCAATTGAACTTGAATACATCATTGTACTGTCCTCGATGACATTGCCGATCCGAGTCAATGTTGAGGTATCCAGGAATGAGATAGTACTGCCTGCATTGGTAGCAAGGAATTTGCCATTGGTAGCCAGAGCGATAGACTCGAGTATGCCGCCTTCGAGCATCTGCGTTTCAGCAAGCTGGGACCCGGTGGAGACTTCGAAAGACCGGATTTTGTTGTCCTTAGATGTGGCAAAAATTTGTTGGCCATCATTTGACCATGCCAGTGGAGTGATTATAGTTATTAATGGTGTCGTAGTCTTGATATTGATGACCTCGACACCGTTGTGAGTGTTAAAGACGCGAACGGAACCATCAAACCAAGCAGTGGCAATGTGCTCGCCATTTGGTGAAAATTTGACTCCGGTAACTTCTCTGTTATGCTCGAGTGGGCCGACGAGTCTCTCCCCGCTAGTGATGCTCCAGATGCTCGCTGTGCTTTCTTCAGTCCCGGTGGCGAATCTAGTCGAGTCCGAGGAGACATCGACTGCCAACACCGAGTTTCCGCCCTCCACATCGATGACCTTTTCACGCAGCTCAGCGTCCCATACACTCGCCCCGTTCCCATGAGTCCCACACACGACCCACTTGTGATCTCTCGACACAGCGATGGCGCGCAATTTCACTCCCGTTTGTTTGCCGACCTCCCGACCGTCTGCAAGTCGCCATCGTCCAATCGCATCTCCACTCCCGCCCAAAACATGTATTCCGTCAGGGTGGAATGCGACTCCACACACATCAGAGTGACCAGTGTCAAGGACTATTGTTGGGTCTTCCCGAACTGTCAGCATCACACAAACACAAACACACCTCAGAACTGCTACACACCGGTATTCGTCGACATCCTCACCGATGCGTACGCCGTGGGCTTCGAAGAGTGAAAGACAGAGGTATTTCGGTTTACTCGTGCTAGTGGTGCGTAAAGTCGATGTACACGTCCCCTTATTCTTAATATGGTGTTCAGTGCCTCGTGTTTTCGGCGCTCGTTCTTACTCGGATCATAGAGCTAGGTGACCTTGTTGCGACTGCCAGGCAAGCAATCGCATCGGCGAAACCTTTCCTCGACGTCAAGGGTAATCTTATCCTCCGGCCTGTGTGCGAGAGCATCGTCGTATCTGCCAGGACTCTGTTCACGACGGACGTTCGATCCGTGTTAAACCTGCTCGCGATATCCTCCCAAAAACACGTGCATTCCCGAACAGCGAGTCCTCATACTCCAGAAGAATGTTCACCATAAGATGGGCATTTTCGTGCGCGCGTCCCCCGACTCCTTGTCCTAGGTCTTCCAATCGAGGCTGGCGTCACTTCCCTTGTACCATCGGCAGTGTCATGACGGTCCTCCAGATCCTCCGGTCCTTTATGTTCGCACGTCCAAGGAACCTCATGGGTCGTGGTAAGGGCGAAGTGGCGGTTGCAATCATTACATAGCCACAGCTTACAATGGACAGACGAACGATCTTACTGAGGAACACCTGAAAGTCACTGACAAATTGGGAACGGTTCCGTCGGGGAAAGACCTCAAGATGGATGTGCCGTTGGCGGGCGGTTGTGAAGAGAACACTAGCGATATTTGATAAGAGTCATGTCGAGCCTTTGTTCTCGACTCGTAAGCTGGCGTACTCGACCAGCTTGCTCATCACTCTGTGGGGTAACCTGTTTTCTTTTACCTCTGGCCGTGAACGGGCTGGTTGAAATTGGATCGTCAACCTTTCCCATTGTGAGTACAGGTTTGTTCGTAACATGCTTGGCGGTCTCGTCTTAGCTGCAATGGCTTCGTGATATACTAGCATGGTACGTCGCAATTTTTTTAGGTGTGTCATGACACGCCTTATACAGTACACTCTCATCTGCTTTTACAACAGATGAGGTAATTTCGACGACAGTTCGCCGATTGTGGTCTTGTGTTGGCGAGCTTTGACCTTTCCCCCCTGACAGTCGCTCAGTGCATACGGTCACTAAGCTCATCGAGACTGTCGATGTCGTACAGAGTGATGGCATGTGCATCCTCGGCTGGTGTCGAGATGTACATTACGATTTGGAATATCGAACTCATGTCTTCGTCGATCGACGCCATCGAAAGTCTGTCAGCCGTCAAAGCATTCACACCACACAAACTCCCAGTCGATCAAGGACTTTCACGATGGTGTGTGCATTGGTCGGGCTCCTTGTCACAGTTACCGTCGCCAAAGAGGGACAATGATGTGAGGAGGAAATCACTGATGTGGATGGTGCCCCTGCCAGTTGAATTCAACGAGTAGCCACGCTCCAGGAGGTCCCTGTTCACATTGTAGGGAGATTCGTTCCTGTGGTCGTGAGCGCTCGCACAAAGTAGTACTTCTGTCATGATGAAAATCATCGACGCGGGAAGAATGGGAGTAGCTCGAACCAATTGGACACTGGTCCTCCGATCTCAACCTTTGTGTGTGTACTATCATGATTTCCTGAGTGATCTTTGGATGACTGGTGAGCTCAGTCATCGACCCACTCTGAGAGCTGCGAGGTAACACCGACTCAGATCTGTCTGCATAAGTCTCTACACCGCCGAAGGCATCAAATCACCTATCCACGTCTTGTCTCCAGAACCCTCGATGGGACGGGTACGCCTCGGCTGGTAATGTTTGCGTTTAACGTCGACACGTTCACCCGTTTTCGCGGCGCGACATCGCACGGTTACTCGTGCCGTATGTCGGAATTCAGGTTTGCAGTACTAGCCCGAATCAATGAGCCTTCGCGTGTGTATCATGATTTCATCAGCGACCTCTGAGTGATTAGCCACACCAATGCTGCGAGGGGACACCAACTTAGAGAATTGCACAATCGATGTGTATAAAAGCATCGATAAAAATGTCTTACTACATCCAATTACCTAAATCACCCATGGGTCCCATCTGCAGTAGCTGATCCACGACACAAGATCCATGAGGGTAACCTGATGGAGATGAAACTGTCGCCTGATTCTCGTTGATCCTGACCCACTGTAAGTCTAACAATGTAAGCTAAACGAAAGCATGCGCACCGTTACATGAATTCTCCCGGCCGAGGGATGAAGCGGGTTGTTCACTTCATGCGCCTAATAGGACGTGAGTTGTTGTGACGTGGTCTAGCATCAACGTAAAGACACGCACTGGACCCGCTTTCGTCGCACCTGCAGCACCTTTTTTTGATTGAGCAGGCTTGGTACGCGATTTACGCTGCAACGTCTGATGAGTGCCTGCAAACAAACTCGAGGAACAACCGACTTTGGGCTCTGGCACTCTGAAAGATGTCGCAACCACTCGCTAAAATTGATATGTTGGACACAACACATCCGATCGTGTATCAAGGAAGCACTCACTCGCTTGGGTCTAGCGGCGGCCATCGTCGAAGGTCCCACATTTGAGTCTTCCACACTCGTTGGTGACTGAGAAGGAGATCGAAGGTTGGCAGTCCGACGCGACTTTCTGGGAACTCGATCGGGCTTGTACAGTGCGGAGCCCTGGTTACTCTTCCTGACCCTCGTCGGCAACAGCCTTATCAGCTTTGAAATTCCCTGAGATAATTTGGCTGTATTGATATTTTCTTCGGGAGGTACATCCCGAGAAGAGGCCGTAGTATTGACATTTTCTTCCGTATCAGCGTCTCGAGGGGAGGCCATAGGTAGCGCATCCAACGCCTGTGGCACGGCATTGGCAGGGGGCGGTGCGTCTTCCTCATGGGGACGGACAGAGGACGCCAGGGATAGTGACTGCAGGAGCGTCAGCACAGAAATGAGAAAATACAGTGATAACTAACCTCATCGTTGTTAAACTCTGGGGCAGGCTCGCTCGAGGGCGCCTCGACCTACACGATCGTGAGAATTCGGCTGAAGTGAATGAACCAATGAATACCTCGAGGAGATCGCCATCGCCGTCCTCACTCGGGGTCACGGACTCGTCTCGAGGGGAGGCCGTAGGTAGGGCATCGGACGTGCCAGGAGTCGGTACCTCTTCCTCGTGGGGATGGACGGAGGACACCAGTGATAGTGACTGCAGGAGCATCAGCACAGAAATGAGAGAATATAATGATCACTAACCTCATCGTAGTCAAACTCAGGAGTGGGGGAACTCGACCGCACTTCGACCTGCACGATCGTGAGAATTCGGTCCAAGGGGGGAATGAACGAACGAATGAACGAATACCTCGAGGAGATCGCCACCAACGTCCTCGTCGTGGGCGGCGGACACGATTGGACTTGATTTCCCTGGCTGTTCCTGATGTACGTACACAGTGAAGGTGTCAGCGCAAGTCGTTCTTGGTGACCGAATTGCAAAATCATACCACTGTGGAGTCAGATCGCTCATTGTCGTGGCTGCCCGAGTTCGAGGGCTGCTCATCTTGTTGTGGCTCCTCGGAAGTAGATATCTAATGTAGTGTGTCAACATGCCAGGAGGCAGAATGGGGGCCAAATACTTACATGGAAAGGACCATAAAAGTCCGGGACAATGTGGCCCAAGGTACGCACACTAATTTTCCCGTTCCCTTGTCCAGTCGCAAGATAGCGGCAGTCTGGGGAGAGGGCAATTGAATATATCGTTGCACTGTCCTCAATGACAGGTCCGATCTGAGTCAGTGTCGAGGTATCCAGGAAAGAGATGGTACAGCCTGCATTGGCAGCGAGGAATGTGCCATTGGTAGCCAGAGCGATAGACTGGAGCCTGTCGCCTTCGAAAATCTGCGTTTCAGCAAGCTGGGACCCAGTGGAAACTTCGAAAGACCGGATTTTGTTGTCCAAAGATGTGGCAAAAATTTGCTGGCCATCATTTGACCATGCAAGTGGAGTGATTATACTAGTTGTTGATGCTGTGGTAGTTTTGATATTGATGAGCTCGTCACCGTCGCGAGTGTCAAAGACGCGAATGGAACCCCCCCAGCAAGCAGTGGCGATGTGCTCGCCATTTGGTGAGAATTTGACTCCGGTAATTCTTCTGTCATGCTCGAGTGGGCCAACGAGTCTCTTCCCGCTTGTGATGTTCCAGACGCTTGCTGTCTTTGCATCAGTCCCGATGATGAACCTGGTTGAGTCTGGGGAGACATCAACTGCCCACACCGTGTTTGTGCCCTCCACCTCGAAGACGTTTTCACGCAGCTCTGCGTCCCATACACTTGCCCCGCTCAGATAAGCCCCACACACAACCCACTTGTGATCTCTCGACACAGCAATGGCGCGCAAATTCACTCCCGTTTGCTTTCCGACCTCCCGACCGTCTGCAAGTCGCCATCGTCCAATTGCATTTCCACTCCCGCCCAAAACATGTATTCCGTCAGGATGGAACGCGACTCCATACACCCAACGAGAGTAACCGGTGTCAAGTACTATTGTTGGGTCTTTCCAAACTGTCAGCATCACACAAACACAAACACTCCTCAGAACTGCTACGCACCAGTATACGTCGACGACATCCTCACCGATGGTACGCAATCGTGGGCTTTGAAGAGTGAAAGAGAGAGGTGTTTCGGTTTACTCGTGCTAGTGGTGCGCAAAGTCCATGTACACGTTCCCTTATTCTTAATATGGTGTTCAGTGCCTCGTGTTTTCGGCGCTCGTTCTTACTCGGATCATAGCGAGGTGACCTTGTTGTGACTGTCAGGCAAGCAATCCATCGGTGAAACCTTTCCTCGACGTCAAGGGTAGTCTTATCCTCCGACCTGTGGGCGAGAGTACTCGTCGTATCTGCCAGGACTTTGTTCACGACGGACGTCCGATCCATATTAAACCCGCTCGCGATATCCGCCCAAAAATACGTGCATTCCAGGACGCTCCCGAACAGCGAGCCCTCATACTCCCGCAGAATGTTCTCCATGGCATATTTCGTGCACAGGGTCCACCGATCCCTTGTCCTACGTCTTTCAATGACCAAGGCTGGTGTTACTACCATCGGCGGTTTGATAACGCTCCTCTAGATCCTTCGATTGTTTGTATTCAACTTCTAACCACTTCCAAAGAACCTCATGGGTCGTGGTAGGGGCGAAGTGGCGGTTACAATGAGAAGACGACCTATCCCACTGTGGAGCACCTCAAAGACACTGACAAGTTGGGAATGGATCCGTTGGGGGAAAAGCTCAATATGGACGTGTCTGCGGCGGCGGCTGCGAAGAGAACACAGGTGATATTTGATAAGAGCGATGTCGAGCCTTTGTTCGCGACCCGTAAGCTGGTGTGCTTGCCTGGCTTGTTCATCACTCTGGCGGTAACCTGTCTCCTTTGACCTCTGGCCATGGCCAGGCTGTTGAAATAGGATCGTCAATTCAGCGGCGGCGAATCAGCGCTGATCGATGGTCGGTCTTGCTTTCTCATTGTAAGTACAGGTTCGTTCGTGACATGCTTGGTGCTCAGTCTTGTCCAAGGTACAATGACATTCAGCTGGGACGGCCGATGTGAGAGCGTGTACGGTGAGGTACGCCGAGGAAGCGAATGTCTGTAAAATCCATTTGCACATTAACCCGTTGCCTTGTTTGTAGTGATACGGTTGTGTGCGCTTTGTGGATAGACGTCGGAAGACCGGGGAATGGGAACGGTCTTCTGTGAATAATAATATTGAACACGACAGGCTATTTTTCTCAAATGCACCGTCTCCTGAAGATTCACACCAACGACTCTGGCTAACTGCCAAGATGGGCCTGTCAATCTCTGATGAGTCTCCCACGCGTCGCCTCGGTCATACACGAGGCAAAGCATCAGCGCAGCGTCACGACGATGCTCGTTTCGTGTACGTCGGAGTGCCAACGAGATAGAGTCTCGAATACACGGTGGACGGGCGTTTCGAGACTCGCGTAGGGTTGCCACGAGTGTTGCATACACTCCAGCATAGTAGTTGTCGAGTTCTTGTCTGATGTGCTGTTCAAGTTGCGCGGTGATGTGCACGTGCCGCAGTGATGAGAGAGAGTAGAACAGACTGAATGTGCAGGCTCGTATCGTCACCAGAAGGACAATGCGCACTCGCACTCAGTGGTGCTTGGATCCGTGACGAACAAGACACTGAAGCGTCATTCCAATGCATACCCTCGTATTAGCTGACATTCTTTAGGTTTGCAGTAGTGGCTTGTAGTAGTGACCCGAATCAATCACACCCTGTCCTCCATCCTAAGCACCTACATATCAAATCACCTAAATCATCCATGGGTCCCATCTTCGGTAGCTGAGCCACGACAGCACATCCATGCGGGCAGCCTGATCGCAAAGATAACATCGCCTGTTTCTCGTTGATCCTAACCCGCTGAGTCTAACAATGTAAGCTAAACAAAGTATGCGCACCGTTAGACGGACCCTCCCGTCCGAGGGATGGGGTGCATCGTTCGCTTGATGTGCCTAATAAAAAAGTTGTCATAACGTCGTCTACTGTCACCAGAAAAAAGGCATACATGACCTGCTTCCGTGGAATTTGCACCACTTTGACCGCTATGAGGAGTATGTTTGTTCGGGTGCTTGGGGTCAGCAGCCTTCGCAGGGGGTTTACGCTGTAATGTCTGATGAGTCCCTGTATATGAAGTGGAGGAGCAATGGACCTGAGGTTCATCGGGGGATGTCGCGACCATTCGCTAAAATAATATATTGGACACGCCGCATCGGATTGTCTATCACGGAAGAGCACTCACTGGCACACGTTTAGTTGCAGCCATCGTCGAAGGTCCCACATTTGAGTCTTCCACCCTCGTTAGTGAATGGGAATGAGATTGATGATTGGCAGCCCGAGGCGACTTTCTGGGAACTCGATTGGGCTTGTGCAATGCCGGGCCCTTGTTCCTCTTCCTGATCCTCATTGGTAACAACCTTTTGAGCATTGTAATGCCCTGAGATGACTTGGCCTTATCGACATTTTCGGCTGGAGGTACGTCTGGAGCGGAGGCCGTAGGTAGGGCATCCAACGACTGTGGCACGGCATTGGACGTGTCAGGAGGCAATGCTTCTTCCTCATGCGGATGGACGGAGGACACCAGGGATAGTGACTGCAGCAGTGTCAGCATGGAAATGAAAGAAAATAGCGACTACTAACCTCATCGTAGTCGAACTCAGGAGCGGCCGAAATCGACGGCCCCTCGACCTATACGATCATGAGAAGTCGGTCCAAGGGGGAATAAATGAACGAACAAATACCTCGAGGAGATTGCCACCGCCGTCCTCGCCGTGGGCGACAGACTCAACTGAGTTGGATTTCCTTGATTCTTCCTAGCGCATGCACACAGTGAAGGAGTCAGCCCATGTCATTTTGGTAACCGAAGAGCAAAATCATACCACTGTGGAGTCAGATCGTTTGTTGTCATGGCTGTTGGAGGTCGAAGGAAGTTGTTGGTCTGGTTGTCGTTCCTCGGGAGTAGATATCTAACATAGTGTGTGATTGTGGGAACCAAATACTTACATGGAAAGGACCATAGAAGTCTGGAAGAATGTGGCCCAAGGTACGCACGCTAATTTCCTGTCCTGTTGTCCAGTCGCAAGGTAGTTGCTATTCGGGGAGAAAGCAATTGAATATATGAATGCACTGCCCTGAGCCCTCGATGACAGGGCTGGTTAGAGTCAGTGTCGAGGTATCCAGGAAAGCGATGGTAGGGCCTGCAAACGTAGCAAGGAATTTGCTATTGGTAGCTAGAGCGATAGATTCAATGGTGTCACTGTACGAACTGAGAGTCTGGATTCGGCAAGTTGGGACCCAACGAAGACTTGTAAAGACCAGGTTTTGTTGTCCTCAAATGCGGCAAAAATTTTGCTGGCCATCGTTCGACCACGCAAGCGGAGTGATTAGCGTTGAAGGGTATCATAGTCTTGATATTGATGACCTCGTCACCGTTGTGAGTGTCAAAGATGTAAAGGGAAATAGTACTCCAGCAAGCGATGTCTCCCCATTCAGGGAGAATTTCATGGCCTTGACTTGCGGGTCATGCTTGAGTAGGTAAAGGAGTCTCTTCCCACTGGTGATGCTCCGCACGCTCGCCGCTTCCCTGCCTCCAGTCCCGGTAGCAAACCTCGTGTACAAAGAGAGAGAAGTGCATTGCAGCCTTGTTTTTCATTTCGCAATTCGCCTCGTTGTCGTCACTCGTCAACTGCCTCCCGCTAACGACACCCTCGCGATCGGCATTCTCCGGCTAGAAACCTGCGACTTCTCGCAGTCGCAGCTGTCCTTTTGACTGCCACGCGCTCACCATACTGACCCACAGAATCCGCGCTATTATTCAAGTTGTTCATCCATCTCTCCCACGCGGTTACGCCTTCTTCCGCTGGTCCTGTTAGGTATGTTTGCAAGGAGGTTCATCGCATTACTTTTTACTCAGCCCTGAAGCTGTATTAATTCAAAGGTTCAATTAATTTACGCTCTGCGACCTGGTCCGCACATGCATGCCAGCGTGGCCAGGATTTGGCGTGGAATCCCTGTCAAACGTTCACCATGCACGCAGCTTACACCACTTCCCGAAGGTGGGTTCCACTGATGTGGCACGCCGGATTTAATAAATGCACATCGTGACACGAGCGAGCAAATTAGAAGAAACAATTCTAGAAAACCCAAATTGGACGGAAGGGGCCATCTTGAGAGATGGGTGCGAACCAGGACATCATCCAGCGAAACAACGCTTCCAGACCTTCTTAAGAATGTTGCAATACAATCCAAGTAAGGAATTGATAACGGTCTCGACAGTTATTAAAGCTGATGTAATCATCAAAAAATGGTTCAAAAGTCCAGCGAGAATGATTAATTGATTGCCCGACATGTACAACCCATTCACTCTGCTGCTCTAGGTGCTTTAAGTGGTCCCGTACACTCGGAGTTCACAGATCGCCAAACCAATCCCACCTCAGGACACGAAACATGGTAAAGTTGAATGGCCTTCCTTTCCTTTCAGCTACTCAGCGTTTTCTCCGCAGGACACCGTTAATGTCTATGTTCCAAATATTGTCCTCTACGGTGAAACAGGCATCGGAAAGTCGTCCATCATCAACCTCATTGCCGGTCAGGAGCTCGCGCACACTTCCAATGACGCTCTCGGGTGTACGTTCCAGCATCAACGATACATCGTCGAGCCAAACGGGATACCGTGCGCCCTCTGGGACACTACGGGACTGGATGAAGGAAGCGAAGGGACAGTTCCTGCAGCCCAAGCGGAGAGTAATCTGAAGTCGTTGATCCAAGATCTGGCCAACACGGGAGGAATCCACCTAGTTGTCTATTGCATCCGTGCTACTAGGCTCACGAAGGCGCTCCAGCGCAACTACGACCTATTTTATGTCACGGTCTGCCGAAAGAAAGTGCCTGTCGCGCTGGTCGTGACCGGCCTGGAGCACCAGCAAGACGAGATGGACACGTGGTGGGATGCAAATGAGGCAGTGCTGCGGCGGTACGGGATGCGGTTCGATGCACATGCGTGCGTGACGACGCTCGATATCGACGATCATGTCATACAGCAACGGCGCCATCATTCGCAAAGACTTCTGCGGGAGCTCGTGACGAAGAAGGGCACAACTATTCGGACGGTGATCAACTGTGACATGGCGCCCAGCACCCCTGTCCTCATCAAGTCCTCACCAGACATACCCCTAGGGACGCACGCGGAGTGGGTTCAGATAGCAGGTCGGTCGTACGAGTTTGTTCACGTGAACAAGCGTGCGTTGCAGATGCGCACCTTCCGGGCGCAGCACCCCGGGCCAATGGACGCGAGCTCAAGTGCGGGCGTACTCGTCTTCTACACCTCGGCTCTGGGGAATACCATTATCTCACCCGAGGAAGTTGACAAGCTAGAGGTGGTGTTTTATGAGATCGCGGGCGGACAGACATGTCCCATGATCGTCATGCTGCGGGGCTGTGATGATGATGAACGTGCGACCCGGGAATGTCGGAATGTTCTCGCCTCGCGTCACAAGAACATCCAGGCATATTTTACAACCTCTTCCAACCAAAGGTTGATCCAGGCTTACGCGGCTACCAAACACTGGGTCGCGACCGCTTTGGAAACAGTCAGACCGTTTCGACGGAGACGTGACATCCAGTGTTCACTTTACACTGACTCGCGTGTTTCCAGTTCACCACTAACACTTCTTCAGGTGGACCCTGGCGACCCACCAGATCTTACCGACACACTCGAAAAGGGAAAGAAACGGATTGTTGGACATGGTTCTTTCGGCACCGTGTATTATTGCCCGTGTGCACGGAATGGGGAGGTTAGCATGTTTGCACACACACTTAACTCACGGTTTATTCATTCCCTGTCTCCAGGTTGCTGTCAAGGCCATTTCATTCCATCCCTCCATTGGTCGAACCGAAAAAGACATGTTCTTGCGAGTGAGTTGGCAATAATTTTCGCCGCAAGGGTCGCTGACTTCTAGTGCAACTCTAGAAAATGAGACGCGAGCTTGGAATATGGAAAAGATTGGACCACCCAAACATTGTCATGCTCCTGGGGACGGCCAGCGGCGGAGAATTCGGGTCTGATCATCCCTGCATGGTTTCGATGTGGATGCCACATGGAACACTCGCTGAATATATCAAGCAACATGAAAATGAGCCGTCGCTTCCTGATCGCATTCGACTTGTGAGTGTCAGAGATTCTGAGACTGTTATCCAGTTTACGATGATACCGCAGATCATAGGGTTAACAGCTGGGCTAGAGTACCGTATGTTCAAGAACTCTGGCTTGTTGTGGGTTTATATAGCATTCTCCCGCAGTGCATTCGAAGTCCGTTGTTCATGGGGATTTCCACCCTGTGGGTCACATCACATCACCGACCTATCGACGGTCTGATTTTTTATCCTTATAGGGCAATATCATGATTGACAGTGATCATAACCCGCGCCTCACCGACTTTGGTTTATCTCAAACTCTTAACCCACAGAACGACCTGACTTATCTCTGGACCAAGTACGTTCGCCCCGGCGCAGAGATGTGGGTTGCACCGGAGATATTGTATCCCGACCTATTCTCGGATGTCGTCGTTGAAGACAAGGTAGAAGCGACGCTTAACAGCGATATTTACTCTCTTGGCAGCATCATCCTTTTCGTGCGTTGTCTAGTTTGCCATCCTTCAACTCCTAGATGAACTCGTAGATCCTTTCTGGAAAATCACCATGGAACAAAGCGGAATTCGAGAAAAAATCAGATGAACTTCAGAACCCACCGCGCCCATTGTGGCCTATTATTCCGGATGCTGTTTGGGACTTTATCGAGCGATGTTGGTCTCCACGAGCTCCAGGAAAGCGGCCATTGGCCCAGGATGTCTTGTCGTTTGCCACAGACAGACTACAGCAATTGTTGCAGCCAAAGTGTGTTGCCATCATGATTTTCTTGCTAAATCCTGACCCTTGATTGAAGTCCTACGTCCGATATCAACGTCGTGTTATTCGGTGCTCTTGGATGCGGGAAGAGTTCGATCATTAATCTTCTTGCCGAGGAGCCAGTTGCGCCAGTGTCTACAAACATGGAGCCTTGCACGAAGCGACCCCAATGTCACGGGATATCCATTGGCGAAACGCGATTCCGGTTATGGGACACGACGGGATTTCACCTTTCCGAAGGAGGAGACATCAGTCCCCTTTCACCTTACGAGCAAGCACATGCTGTCTTGCGAAACCTTCCTGATGGCGTTCACCTTATTCTCCTCTGTGCACGCAAGGATGAAATAACCCCCTCGCTTGGTGGTCTCTACAAGTTGATCAACGATTTCTTCTTCGGCGGTCGTGCCCCAGTAGCCTTTGTCGTAACTCACTTTGACACTCCCGACAAACGGTGGTGGGAACGCAAGCAACGTTTTATCGCCACCAGCATCGGTATTCCCATTCAAGCTATCCCACGTGCATGCACCACCACGGTTCGGACTGGCTGTGATCAGTCGAGAGAAACGTTGAGGGCGCTCTTGAAGAACTGTGCCAGCACTATAACGCCGATTCCCCTACGCCTTAATCTATCGTCTCATGAGGCAGCCTCCCACGACATCGCCACTCACTGCGCGTTGAGCAATCGTGATGCTGCAGCATTAGTGGAGAAGTTTGTTGCTTCGCATGTTCATCACGTGCAAGACGTGTCTGTATCCAGGTCCTTGGTTGCTAGACCGTCCAAGTCTCGCCGGCATCGGGATATGATCTTTTCCTCTCATCATATGCCATCAATCATCTCTCTTTCCTCGGACAGTGTTGATGTCCCTCAACAAGGGCCATCACAACGACATCACTATGTGGGATCTGTCGTCTCTATCAATGAAGATCCTATAGTGTCCTCCAGTTCCCGTCAACATCACCACATGGGATCTATCATCTCGTTATCCACCACCGATGAAGATCCTATCTCGCCTGCTGTGGAGCAGGAACCAGTGTCCTCCAGTCCTATCATCCAGCGCCGTTCACAATCAATTGTTGATGATCGAGGCGAGAGAGCTACTCGGACGCTATCGACCTAGATTCGATATGGCCATGTGATTTCCATGCATACGATATCGAGGCAGGGTTTCAGAAATGTCAGCAAGCTAGTCGCACACGCGTGGCGAAGTCAAGGTGTCCATTGTATTCAATAAGCATTTCGGCATGAAATTTATGAAGACAACTTTCTATGATCACCGTCACTACTGGACGGAAGTTTCCTCTGCGGTTCACGAGTACTATATTGGCTATGGCCACAGCCTCACGATTCTTATTGTCATCTACATTATAACAACGCCCTCCGGGCAACCCTGGACCCGAGTTTGATACTGGGACTCCAACAGGCATGTGTTGGTGTATAGTTAAGTGTCGCCAACAAGACACACACATGTCTATCATCCCACATTCCCATAGA
>JBBPSL010000098.1:0-26332 GCA_038093555.1 Butyriboletus appendiculatus
GTTGGCTAGTCACGGTTTCCGGTAGCCACGTAGCATCGTTACTTAGTGCGGCGCACGGTGCAGTTATGTAAGCCTCCTATCCTCGTGGGAACTTTTTGCTATTGTATATATCTCAAAACGTATTAGGATTGGGCAGCTCCCGACAGTATACGTTATGAGAAAGTGTACTGTACTTACAGAATTTCTCCACCTCCCAGACCTGTATGCCAGTCCCCGAGCAAGGCACTTTCCTTGACGTGAGTACTCGCTATAACATTGTGACCTGCTCGTCTGCTCATTTACGGCGACCGTCGCACTTGCATATATTACACTACACGCGATGCAGACCGCCCTCGAGCTCCTTTCCCATGCCATTGACGCGGAAAATAACCATGACTACACCGAAGCGTATGCCCAATATATGGCTGCCCTTGACTATCTCATGGCAGCCCAAGATTGTATGTATATATTGGTACTTTGTTGTCCCACTGGGTTCTCCGTTTTGCCTTACCTTAATCTCCTCATCCTCATCTACAGTTGAGACGAACGAAAAGTCAAGGACCCTCTTGAAAACGAAAGCTGATGAATACCTGAACAGAGCAGAGGCAGTCAAGCAGCGCATCCATATTGACATGCAGAGGCAGCTCGATAGGCCAGGTGTGGCAACGGACGTTGGTAGCGCTAGTAAAGGCCACACTACGGCGCAATCAGTCATCCTCGATGTCAGCGTGATAGTGCTCTGCAACCGAATGCTGAGTAACTGACGCATCTAATGGGTCTATTACGCTTCTTTCAGGAAGCGTTCAAGTGCGCGAAACAGGCGGTCGATGCGGACGCTTTGCAGAACTATGCGGAGGCGTACAAACAGTACATGAAGTCCATGGAGTATTTCATGTTTGCACAACGATGTTTGTACCCTTGCTCTATTCTCTCGTATGTAGTAGCTCGCACCTCCGCTCATAGCAAGCTAGCACAGACGAACTCAATGAACAATCGAGGTCCTTGATCCGGACAGAAGTCGGAGAATATCTCTCGCGAGCAGAGACCATCAAGAAACACTTGGACTCACTCAAGGAATCAAGGGCGATGGACAATGTCAATATTCGCAAAGGGCCTCCCCGCACACCCGAGGTGGTCTTCCTGCACGTAAGTGTTCTTCTACTTCCCAGGTTGATGCTTGGATTGCTCATTCAATTATTCTGACGGTTTCCCTCACCACACTCCCCCAGACCGCAATTGAAATCACCCAGCGAGCCATACAACAAGATATCAAAAAGAACTATCGATCTGCTTATGACCTCTACAATGGTGCACTTGACTATTTCAAGCTTGCGCAGAAATGTGCGTTTCTGACACTCGTCTCCCATGATCATCCCCCTTTTACTCAGCGACGAACCCTACCATGTTCAGATGAAAAAAATGAGCAGACAAAAACTGCCATTCGGGCGAGTATGGAAGAGTATCTCGCGCGTGCGGAGGTGCTGAAGAAGACGATTTGATGATAGCAATGAACCCAGTCTTAAACTCCGAAGACGAGGTAACGATGGGGTCATCGGAGTCTTGCGCCTGGTTACTCTTCATACCGTAGTGCAGCAATCGCGCTATACCAGACAACGGAATTGGTCACTTGACCGACGCATCCTGCATATACACCTCAATACCATCCTCATTCACAGTCTCGTTTTGTATCGCTTGCACTCGTTCGCAATTACTGTCGCTCTGCACACGCCCTATCTCAACATCGGTCTACATTTGCGAACCACATAGTTTTTTTTTTCTTTTGTCAAAGGAGTTCTCGTTTTGGCAGACTTAGTATCTCCTGGGTGCAGACGCAGCCTGGACTGCGCAATACAACACCATTACGCGTGCATGCATCCGCTTCTCAGCCAGTGCCACCAACCATCGTCTGACTCCCTCTCAGATCAACAACAAATATAGGCGTGGTTTTACGGGACATACTTAGGTGTACTCACGGGTGGTCTGGGGAGTGTGTTGGTAGTTGACTCCCTTAAGGAAGGTGGTGACAAGCATTAAGGAGGCTCAGCGAAAATCGGGGGCTGTATTGCTGAGGACAACCATCATGACCTATTCCTTACACAAGGTGAAACCTGATCCAGTGGCGATAGGTGTGAGCCTACTGTCGAATATGATGAATGGGAAAGAGAGTGAACAGATTGCGGGAGGTGAACTACAGATCCGATTGTAGTTCGTTGCGCAGCCCTTCGAAGGCAGGCTCGCCTAACAGAGTTCCTGCTGGTCCACTCAAAACGTTTTCGAGACAGTACTGCTGCGATGGCGGATCGTCCCTATCGTTCAGTGGAAAGCAAGCCTTCTTGTGGCACTGGACGAGGACGACGATCCACCATTCTGCACCATTATCATAAGCGTACATTACGCCTTGTTGGAAACGTATACGCGGCCATTGGAGGAATCAGGGACAGAATCGCTACTAAATTCCTCCTCCGGTGTGTTTGCTGCGGGGTGGCCGGTGTACGATCCTACACAATGATCGCTTGCCATCTGCAGATATCATTTAGTGAATTGCGCGATGGAGAGCTGAGCAAAGAGTCCATGCGGTGCTTGGGTTTAGTGAAACCTGTGCATCGTGAGTCGTGACCTTTTCTGTCCTGGCACTCGCACGGAGTCGCACGTGGTACAACTTGAACATCCCAGCGTTTTTCCAAACCATGGTATTGCACCTTGGAGGCACCCGTTACTCAGCCATTCATGCCCCTAGTAGCTGACACCACGGATGATGCTGCACCATGGAATTGACCACCTGCACGTCGATGTCTGTCAAAACCCGACGCCCGCGAACGCCTTCTCTGCCACCTCTTTCCTGACATACCCAATCTGTCTAGACGAAACAGATGTTACATGGACTGACGCACGTATGAATGATTTAGATCAGCCAACCACGCGATTGAGAGGCGACAGTTTCATAGCACATGACGACGCGGAGCTTGATCATGAGGCCTTGAGCAACGAAGAGCGCCATGACCTCTTTTCCTTCGCATCAATCAGTGAGTTTATTGTGGTCAAGACCATCTTGCACCTCACTTACTAGTACAGATGCCACGCTCCATCGCATGTGGGGGATAAGCACCCCTTCTCGCATCAGCTACCAACGGCAAGGGACTGATGCCTGCGCTCCGTTCAGCCCCGTCTCCGAGATAACGCCAAGACAGCCCGGCACCGATAATGTTGCAACTCTGTCCAAGGGGCTAGCGGGTGGCCAAACCGAATACCCTTGAATGACCATGTTTCATATCCGTTGACGTGTAATCTATAGATGAGACGTTTTATCTCCATGCTCATATATTGGCCTTTCCGCAGGTTTGGAATGCTTCCTCCTCTCTCTTACCTTCACTCTTTTTACTGAGATTCGAATCGTGCACTGTTTTTCTATTACTGAGTTCAGATCAACATCTGTCCAATTCATCTTCGCACTGGTTGACGGGTTCGCACCAGAAGATCTCATGGCGTCGTCTTCCGCTTATGCCCCCAATGAATCGTATAGCTCCATCATCCAAGAAGTAAGATGGTTCCAAGGCGCCCTCTTTAGCAACTTCTTCTTTGGCGTGCAAACCGTGCTCTGCATCTTGGCGTTCCTCGCCGTCCTCCGAAGACAAAAGTACGGTCACATGAAGATCATCCTTTTGGTATACATCGTTGTCCTGTTCGTGGTCACGGCAGCAGGACAGGGGCTCATGCTCGCGTGGATCCAGATGGGCTTTATCACGCAACGGAACTATCCCGGCGGGCCGAGTATGTTTCTCAATGATGAACGGTCAATCACAATCAATCTTGCCTCTAACATACTGGGCGTGTGTGCCAATTGGATGATGGAGTCCCTGATGGTGAGACAATCTTGGCTGAATATATTGTTAGAGACTCGGATGATTCACATGTGACCAAGGTATGGCGGTGTCATGTGGTGTGCACAACCGGGGAGCAACTGTGGTGGCTTGGTACTACCATTCCATTGCTCTTGCTGATAGCCGTGTTAGGTGGGTCCAACACTGCCCCGACGATACTGTCATTCCCACTGACTGTCGTCCGGTACGCCAGTCACCGGCAGTCTCCTTATCCTCCACATCCTCTACACCACAGCACCCATCCCCTACGTCCTCGCATATAGCGTCTCCTCGCTCGCACTCAACCTCACTGCGACTGGATTCATTTCCGGACGGTTGCTCGTCCACCGACGCCGTATCGTGAGTCAGCTCGGAAGAGGACACGGCCACCACTACGTGAGCATCATGGCGATATACACGAGCTACCTCATCGCTACTATCGTAGCGTATGTGATTGGAAGTTCGGTGACAAACATCCTTCAGCTGGTCTTTGTGCCAATTCAGGTGAGCGAGCGCGTGCCAGTGTGTCCTGGTGCATGTGATATTGTTACTGTTTACCATGTGCCTTGCGGGGTTGGTTTACAGGCGATCACGTCGCTTCTCATCATTTTGCGGATCGCACGGGGGAAGGATGGTCAAAGTCGGTCGCTAGTACGGATCGCACGTCTGCGGGGGTATCCTCGTTGAGTACTGGTGTCAGGCCGTCGTTGCAGCCGACCGTGATCCAGCTGGGGTTTTTGTCGGCGCGAGCGGACGAGGCTGAGGAGTATTCGACAAAAGGAGGGCGGGAATAAAAAAAGTTAAATATATTAAAATCGCCTTTGCCAGCATGTAGTATTGACAGCGAGTGGGAGTCACAAACCTAACCTGCACTGTATTGCTGTCGACAAGGTGACTGTCAAATACGTGAAGTGGAGATACTGGGTTCTCCCTCATCGACATCCGCCAATCTATTTATCCTAGCTATCGTACAGTACCCACCACTGTGGCTGGATAAGATGGTAACATGATATTCGTGTGAATGCCAACACATGTTGTAGGGTGGTGGCGAGCCCATAGGTCTTCAAACACTGGCACTCCCTGGTTCTCTACTCCCTGTCGACTTCGGTGCCCTTCATGACTGTACGGATACCACATTGATTTCCAGAAGAGCGTATTTAATAGGACAATATACTAGTACATCGCATCGAGCCTGATCAGCGTTCAATTCGACAGACGAAAAGGCATGGTGATATTGGGAAGTATGGGAAGCATGGGTTATGTCAGTCTCTTCGTCATCCAGACACTGCTTTGAATGGGTCAACTGCTCTGACGATCTGAAATGCCATGCTGTGAGAAGCCGACGAGGGATGGGAAAAAAAAAACTGACCGGATCGAAAAGATCTTCTACACCGTCCTCATCAAGCGGATCCCATGGCGGCGAGTCATTGTACCATCTAGCGTGGACACGATGAGTGTGTGTCAGTCAAGAATTACACCCACGCAGATACACAAAGTGGACTATACTGACAGATCGTCACCAGCTGGTTCGGGCCTAATAGCGTCCCGGAAAAATCTCCTGTTTCGCTTAATGGGGCGTCTCAGAGAATAGAGGGGGGTGAATATGTAGTTGCCCCTTTCATCGCAGGCTTTGCGAACGAGACCAGATTGGGCATCGACCCACCAATTGAAGCTGCTTTGGGCACCTGGTGTGACGCCAGTAACACCGGCGACGGGTGCTTGGGCTGTAAGAGCGAGAGAGACATTATCGCCCGCTGCATCGCAAAGCGTTATCAGCGATGTGTGCGGACTAACATAGCAAAACTGCGACCATACCCTTGTCTGAGAGGTACATCGAGTATGCCGGGCATACGTGAATGTTCGTGACAAGCCACTTGTCGATAAGTTTGTCGACTTGGTAGAGGGGTTCAAGTACCACCTTGGGGGGAATGTAGACTAGTCGAGGAGCGTGCATGATGAGAACGGCGTCCCGCTTGCCCCGTTGGAACCACCATTTTCCTTTGACGGATGCACTGGCGATACCAGGGACGTCCCTGTGGTTGTATATATTGAGTCAGACCATGTCGCGACGCAGAACCAGTACGCACGCTGCTTTGTCCGCATTCATGTCCTGTCGTTTGGCTCCGCGCGAAGCGATGATGAAATCGTCTTCAATTGGACCTTCCTGTGGCGGGTAGTCGGCCAAGTTGAACTTGACACCTTGCTTGTCCAGCTCGTTCTGGAATTCGGGATCGTAGATGTTGCCTTCCACTATTAAATCCCCCGTCTCTTTGTCGACTGTGCCATACGCGCCGACCTGTCGATCAAGACCGAAAAGGAGTCATAAATTGGCGATCAATGAAATAATTGTGATTTGAAACTGACTCGGATTTCGATCGGTGGATCCCAGTTAACCCACTTGGAAGATACTTGGCGGATAAGATCGATGTACTTGCGTTGCGAAAAGTTGGGCATGGTGAGATAGCTCCCTTGTGAAAACAAGGGTAGACTGCGCTGTGGCGGAGGGGATGAAAAGCGGCTGCGCCTCGTGTAAGTATTCCATCCTTTAAGTAGTAGGCCCTTAGGCGCTTGCAGGCCCTTTCCTGTGTACGCGATTGGCAGTTGGAACATGGCTGTGTGAGAAAGGGTACATAGAAACCACAGCAAAGGAAGACACTACACTGCTGTACCTTGTTCTGATAAGTCGTTCCATTGGACAGCTTTACCAGTGTCTGAGTCTAGCGACTAGACCGTAAGTATTGGTGGCTGCCATGAGGCAGCCGTCTGGTAAATGTTGTTTGCCCTGACAGTGACAGTGAGTAAAATCAGTTAACGGTCACGTGCGTGAAACTCTCTCAGCCAGAGTGCTGAAAAGCGCAAATAACAATTATCTTTACTTACCGGTTCCCCGAGTCAAATCGATGTAGACAGGTTACTGCAGTGCATGGCATCATTTGCACAGGCAATACTTATCCTCTGGCTGTGTCGGCTACTCCTTTTGACAGCTGTATCATATTCGGACCCATCCGAATAAAAGAACTCGAGTATGTATCACTTCCAAGTTCTCTCAGTCAGGCACAACTCATTCCTTGCGAAATAGAATATTACCTCGACCAGTGGTAAAACGACCAGTAAATATGAGACGAGTAACGCATCATACCGCTTTCATTCACAAAAATGACAGGTCCCTTGCCAGCTGCCTTAGGTTGTAGAAGAGCGGAGGTACTAGCCTGCAGATATCGGTTACGTCTTTTCACACCCGGTCGTGCTGTGTGTCAATGACCTCCCGGCACCAGGTGAACTCAGAACGTTATGAATGCGCAAGGTCAGCCGAGTGAACCTGTGCCCCAGCATCTTTCCTGCCTGGCCAGATCCGATGACGACGTCAAGTGGAGAGCAGAGGGGAATGCGCTAGCCCCGAAAGACACCCCGGCCTCGTCAAAGAAGCTTAACTACACTGGCGCCCACTACGAGGGACCACGTATTCTTGACGACAACGAGCTGTTAAGAAAAAGGAAAAGTAGCCGAACGTTGGACGAGCATTCGAAGAGATATTTTGTGCGCTATAAATATCGTGGATTCAGAATTCCAAGACTTCAGCCGCATGAACCCATGCTTTGGCGGCAAACACATCGTCAAAAGACCCTGTTGGCGGCAAATGCACAAGCTCTGAGTGGATCCATGAGGTTCTTGGCTGGGACCTCAAGGCCTCATGTACGGGACGTCTTCAACTACGCGCCTACCGATTTCTGGCGTCGCTCGTTCAATCTGCGTCGTCATACCCTCCCACCCCCCTGAAGGCATCCACTGTCGGAACGGCCCCCGTGTCAAAACCGCCAACGCAATCCACCGCGCGTACGTCTCGCATGCAGTGTCCATTCCCAGAGAAACGGCATGTTGACGGAGCAGAGGTAGACGGGCTATCTACGGGGAGGATGAGCCGACGGCGGGGGCAGCCGATGTGCTCAAATTCCAAGCATGGACGATGGTGGAAATAGAGTGTGAAACAGTATGTTTGAAACAAGGCATGCTGGTCATTCAGGTGTAGATGGGTATGCAAAGACTGTGGGAGGTGGAGGCGACGCCAAAAGGGAGGCCTGGTGAAGAACCTGGTAGGTTAATTAAGGAATCGAAGCGTTTCTGGGAAAAATACCCGGCCTCCTAGACTGGTGTCCCTGACTCATTCCAATCCGAATGAATGACATCGCTCGATTTACTCAGGCCAAACCCTCTTCGTTTTTATCGAATAGAGTGATCTCAACCATTAAGAGGATGTATTTGGACGAGTGGTGCCGTGCCCACAATCATGGTCGAGGTTCGGTCCTGGTGCAGGATGAGCGCGTCTCAGTACAGTATCCCTCGTCGAAAGAGCAATGCTCATAGCAGGAAGAATTACCTTGGATCGTCGTCCAGCTTCACGGGGTCTGCGGAACACCCAAAATACTCCTCACGGCCGCTCGACCCGAGTTGTCGTTCTAGGTGCCAGATCGAGTGGTATTAGCTGTGACACCCATTAGCATACCGACTTCCTCCGAGAATTGCGCACGCGCACGCTCTCTCTTTGCCCATGCCTGACGCGGCTGTCGTGGTCGCAATCTGGTCACCGCGATCCCTACCACTGAGCGGGGGTATTTCGATATTCACAAGCACCTACAATACTCCGTCAAAATCCGCATCGCATCTCGCAATAGGCCCCCAAGCGACTCCTACGCCTCATTCCACACCCTGCATGCCATATTCAATGATGCGTGGACTTCTTCCCGTCGACAAACATATTCCTCGTCGCGCTCGGTAACCGAATCTCCATCCCATCCATGTCTCTCGTGACGTGTACTTGACACCCGAGGCGGCTGGTATCGGTTAATCCGAATGCGAGATCGAGCATGTCGTTTTCATCGTCCGAGGGTTCGGAGAGTCGGTCATAGTGTTCAGGTGGGAGGATAATGTGGCAAGTTGAGCAGGCGATGGAGCCTTCACAGGCACCTAAAACGTAGGAGAGAAGAAGAAAATGTTCCGCTGATGTCAAACGTGGAAATGAAACTAGGTACCTTCGAGATCAATGTCCCATTCGTGTGCGAGAGATAGAATATCATCGCCTTCGTTCGCTTCAATCGTTTTGATAGGGGTCCCCTTGTGGTCTTTGAAATGTAGGGTGACGCTGAGAAGTGAACCGGGTGAGAGCTCTGACTACTGACAGCATGATACACGGAAACGAACCCAGTCCCGAGTGTAGGACGCGTGATACTTCCGTGTCGTTGTACTGAGATGAGACGTCATTTGTAACGGACGGACGTGCGTGAAAGAAAGGAGCGTGCGCACCACTGGATGCATGTAACCAGCGACTCTGTGTCTGTGCGTTCGGAGTGTTTAAATAACATGATGCAGAAGCGTGCGGTGAAAACGACCGCTGCAGCAGTTGGTGAAAAGCTCGTTGGGCCTGTATGCCGCTTACGGACGACCGGCCCCGAAGCAAAGACCAATTCGTGGATATTCGCAAGCCAAGTGCGGACGCGCCAATGATGCGTGAAAGTTCGAGTGGAATGCGGAAGGGGGCGGACATTTATGGGTCCGCTGGATGCAGGTGATGATGACCGTCCGACTGCAAAAGCTTCGGCCGTAGGGTCACATGATGTGTCTTTCCAATGTATGATCACGTGAGTTACTCGTGCTGGGGTTGTGCGACTTGTTCAAGATTACGAGCTTTGAGTCTACCCACGACGATGGATCTCCCACCGACTCAGACCTGTAACTTTGTGAGTCCTGGCTCAGCGTACTAGTGTTTGTAATAGCTGACGAGGACCAGAAATCGGACTGGGCAGCGAATGGTCTCACCGCCCTACTAATCATTGGACTCGTTGTATCCTATGTTCCGCAGGTGTGTTCCACCAGTGCAGTTTATGCTGTCGTCCCCCAACGCAACATTGCCTACAGCATCTACGAATAATTCGGGCTGGTACCTCCATTGGATTTAGCCCTTGGTTCTTGCTTCTCGGCAGCACGTCGTCTGCAGCTGGCATGCTGAACATGTACGTTGCGCAGGTTTTTTGTAGTTAAGGATAATCCTAGATATTGGCTCTAGGATTACACTTCAATATCCTGTTATACGCTGCTGCACTCAAATGGTGCGTTGTCCGTTCCTCTGAAACAACCATCATCTCTGACTCAAGCCACCAGAGCCTTGGGAAGTGTATCGAGCAAACCGGCGGCGTGTTCCAAGTCGGAACCCAATGGTTCCTATTCACCGTAATGTAGGTGACCGCCGAGCTTTGGTCCCTAGTTGCGGAGTCTCATTCTCTCTTTTAGTCTGGTCCTCTACATGCTTTACTACCCTCCCAATCTCAAGTACATCCAACTCGACATTAACACGCACGACGCGCGACCGATCCATCACGTTCGCACCCACCTTAAGAGCTCCGAATGGCGACTGTCGGTCATCGTCTCCTGGATCGTTTTTCTCCACATGTACGCCATCTTGGATCCCTTCCAATTCCTCATACCGCTCACCTACACCCGCTTAACCCAGGGCAATCATCCTCGTCACGACGTTTGTCTTGCTCGCGGATTCCCCGCCATCGCCGGATCCTGCCGTGCCGCATCCACCTCAAATTACGCTCTGGGCGACGTTTTTGGGCGTGACATCGGGTTTGCTGGCAGGCGTGCAATATGCCCCGCAACTTATACGGACGTATCACCTCAAGCTCGTTGGTGCGCTGAGTATCCCAATGATGGTGATCCAGAGTCCGGGTGGAATCGTCATGGCCGTCTCAATTGCCATGCGACCAGGAACTGATTGGACGAGTATGTCACTGCCGCATTTGGATCTTCGCTCGCGGAATTTTTTGAAAAATGGATGGGACTGATTGAATGTCGCATTCTAGGTTGGTTAATGTATGCCGTGTCGGCGGTGATGCAAGCTTGTTTGTTGTTCATGTGCTTTGCATGGAAAATCCGACAACGTCGCCTCGGGATCGATGATTTCGGGAGACCGCTTGGAGAAGCTGCCGAAGTGTTCGTAGAGGGAGCGACTCGTACGCCGAGCGAGGTGGATAGCGTGAGCGTCGTGATCGAGGGCGAGATGGGCGACGAGACGGTGAGGGAGGACACACCGTTGTTGAAGCCGGGGAGTGTCGTTCGTCGCGGTGGGGTGTTGGGGTGGATTCAGAGGTTGGGCATGTAGAGAGAAGGCACATAGAACCATTTTGCAAGCTTTGGGAAATGATGGCGGTCAGCACTACAATATCTATCGAATATTTTCTTGCCTAATCATCCACTCGTTGAACGTGCGTTGTGCGGCCACCGTTCGGAGTATCTACGTGAGATAAGATTAGACACAATATCCTACAGCTTTGCCCCGCTACGCGGCTGCGTTACAGTGACCAACTTTTCCAAACCATCCTTCGTCCGCGCGTTCATAGCAACACTCTTACGAGAATGCTTATCAACAAAGACGTGTGTGTACCCTCCCACAGCAGCTGGTGCATCCACGCTCCCCGATGTACCCGACGCGCCGTCTCCTCCCAAGGACTTGAACACCCCAACTTCGTACGTGACCGAGCTCCTTCCAAGCTGTGCCACTCTCAGACCCAAGTCGAGGACGTCCGGGAACGACAGTGGGGAGAAAAACTGAGCGTCGTGAATTAGTGATATGATCAAATTGGACATATGGAAGACAAATGAAAGCGAGACGACGTACCTCGCAAAACGACGACACCACGAGTCCGATCTGGTTCCCGTCCAAATCGGGTTGGGTGGGTGTGAGTCCACAGCGTTGGATGAGGTAGGTATTGACGATGGCGTCGAAGAGGTGGTAGTAGACGGCGTTGTTGACGTGTGCGTATTGGTCGTTGTCGCTCCTTTACGATGTTCGATATGAAGAGGAAGTCATATCGAAGACAAGGTTAGAAACGGAGGCAGAGACTAGAATAGGCAAGGGAGAGAGGCGAACCAGCGTGTGAGGTAGGAGAGGAAGAAGGGATAGTCGGAACGTCGTCGATTTTTCTTGTCGTTGGTGCCAGGAGGGTTCGAGGACATGGTTGGGTATGTATTTCGAGTACTTACTTACGGGAAGCAACTGTTGACTTTGCTATTCTCACGCTTCAGAGTCTCGTCGAGCAATATGGGTGCGCGGATCGTTGAGTCAGGATTGCCGGTGGGTGTTCTGCCAGTGTGCTCTTCGAACGCAGTCATCGTAGAGGACCGCTCCTCTGCGGCGGCCTCTATCACGCTGACGTCTTCCATCCGAGTCTGATATTCATTGGTTGGATCAGGTGAACCAGTCACACACACATATAGTACAATCCACGGTCATCTTCATCGCCATTAATTCATCCCTCGGTAAGCTTTATCGGGCTGGGAGAACCAGCTGTCGTTTGCAGGGTGGGGTTTCGGCAGGCGACTTGGAGACGATGACCACGCGCTCGTCCAGTACCATCATCGGCCCAATTGAGCATCGTTTCTATCGTTCAGATAAGCGTTTTCTTTGGGTCGTCGTGTGTCCATTCCACATTCGAAATAATCCACTGGCAGGAAACGGCCTGGCCCGGGGGGAGTCGGGGCATCTGGTTCATTGAATTTGGGTGCTAGTGGGGAACAACCTGCCCCCAGAGTTACAGTTTTCCGTTACACTTGCACACAGTACAGCTCACCACGTCGCTGATTGCTCAGAAACGCAGTCTTTGAATAGAGCCCACTCACCTTGCTCGCGCCGCAATCCAGACCATCATCCGATCCGCGTGGCGGTGTTTGGGTCTGGCTTTGTCTCACCTCCGTCATCCTTTTCAATGCGCTGCAGCTACGCAGGGGGTTCTCCCAGAAACCTTCACCTTTCCCTTTGACCGGGACCACGCCTTGCCTGCCCTCTCGCGCCATTTCGCTCTCCGATTCTCTATCATGCCGTCGCTTAAGCATTCTGTGTCTCAATATTTCTCCAACGTCGTGCACCATCGCCACGTGGAGGATCCTATCCTCTATCACGCGTCGTCGCTCGACGCCTGGCCGAACGAGTTGACCGACAAGCCTGACCGATTCATAGACAAGGTCGAGGCATGTATCGCCCATACAATGACCCCGGGGCATGACGGGTGTCCACCCACAGTGGACAAAGAACACCTCCACACCTTCCTCCGCGTAACACTCGCACCCTCCGAGGATCACCCTGAAGAAACCATTTTTATTGAGCGAGTGCTCACTCAGCATGGTGGAGTCACACACTCTGTCATCCCCATCGCGACGGATGCATTCTCCTCATCTGCAGATGTAGACGCATCCCCAGCTATCGGGGATACGTTGCACGATCATGCCTGCATCATCCTCGAAGGCTCCCCCTCCGCCCTCATCTACGCCCACCACCTCAAAGCAGATCGCATTACCCACTTCTCAGGCTGTCCCGACCGCCGCCTTACCCTCCTCGAATTCGCCACTCTCCTCCGTTTCGTCAGCGCTCACGGTCTGCGCGCCGTGTCCCTCGGCATGGACACCGCGTGCGAGACGTACTCGAGGTGGTTTTGCAGGGCGAGTATGGGTGCGCTTGCAATGGTGATACGCGGGGCGTTTCGACAGTTGACGCCCCCAAAGGGGGAGGTGGCGACACGGATTGAACAGGCGACGCAGAAATCGGTGGATGCGTGGTTGAGGTCGACGTTCAAGACCTATCCTGCACGTGAGGTGGCAGCCGAGAACATCGTAAGTCGCTCTTCCATCTGTCCATGTTCTCTGACTTACGGAGTATAGACGAGGCAGTTAAATGCGATGAACGAGGAGGAGAGAGCGAAAATATTGCAGCAGGTTGCCAAGAGGGAGGAAGAGGAGGAGTTCAAAGCGAGAGTGCAGGCCGCCTTTCAACAAATGAATTTGATGCTGGCCCAATGAGGTCATTTATGTAGAACATGTATATCATTCCCACTTGTTAATGCATGGTTTCTTAGAGCTTGATTGGAAACGACATGGCTGGGGTCACGCCTGATCGCTAGTGAGATCTTTAGAGTATAGAGCCGTGCTCTTCGTGAGTCGTGACACGCCACAAGACCGCAACAGATCTCCAAAATAACATTTTCGTGAGCCTGAGCCGCTGAGTTCCCAAAAATTCAAGAGGTCGCAGGGCTCAGACGATCCGCGTGAGATATTTGCGAGAGTCCCATACGACTCGTGGATCTCGTGTAACATTTGGTTGTAATTCTCGTAGAGTCAAGCGTTGGAGGGAGCATGTCCAGAGCATCGCGAGTATCCTCGGGCGAGCACGAGTCTGGGCGCCTATCAGAACCTGCAGAGAATCGGCAAGTCAGGTGAGAGTATGGTGCAAGCCAGAGGGGAAATGGGGCATACACCGCATCTACCTTCAAGTTGGTTTTTAGAACATCATTCCCGAATCTCGTCTTTGAGGGCTTCCTGCACAACGGTCTCGAGCCTTGATCATACATACCTGCTCCACCTCGATGTTGAAGGGTATGTCATGTCGTCGTGCGTTCAACCGATCGTCCATACACCTGTGGTAGCCTCCTTGACAGGAATAAATGGCACTGTTCACGGAATGGTCGCGCAGATTCGAGATCCTCATGCTCGTCGAGTGCGTCGATTACAATGATTGGCTTCGAGCGGTTTCTCACTTCGCTCTCGCAGACGCGAGATACCTCGTCTTGACTGTCATCTCCGACAGCCGTATGACAGGCGGAAGGGAATGCAAAGTGGGGGTTCTTCAAATTGCGCTGGACGACGTGCTTGATAGTGAAGTAACCATCGTGGAGAGCGAACGAGCACTCGGAGGCTTGTTTCTGGTTCGGGAGACCATGGCAGGCAAGGTGAACCCAGTGGTTCTTCCTAAGCTCCTCCGAGACCCGGAAGGTGCTGCTCTCTGTACCCTCAATACGCGTGAATGTGATGTGAGATCTTCGAAGCGCCGAGACATGCTGGGCAGTCCAGTGCCAACGGAAACGAGTTCACTCTCGCTTTTTTGGCATGGGCTTGACCTGTAGCAACAATGCGTTTCTGTCCCATCGCAGAACTCGAGGGAAAGTGCCATCTGGTATGGATGAGGGTAGTCAGGGTGGGGGTGTAAGACGAAAATATACAGATCATCAAAATCCTGCTGTATGTACTGGTAGCGTGAGTGATAGTAGCTGATTAGTCTAGCTCCACACAATAACGCAAAGGCAGTTCCAGTATGAAGGTGAATATTTTTATGCAGGCCGTGCCTTGGGCAGTACTTTCGCACAGTCAAGTTACACAAGGACATTATTGCGGTGTTTGAATTCGTGTATAGAGTCGGAATATTCCAGCAGACTCACTGCAGATATCCTAGTCAGTTGGGATTCGGGAACCAGGCTCAAAGTTAGGATCGCCTCGTCGGGATTTGTTGGTAAGCCCTGCTAGCTGGTCAAGTTGGAGAGGTATAGGATAAACGGCGACAGGGCTGTTCAATAGAACAAACTTATCAGAAGATGGCAGGCACAGCAGCGAGTTGCCAGAATTTTTGTCTTCTTACACAGCAAGTTCTACACACAGGAACACGTCCGCAAGCGCCGAAGGATCTACTTAAAGAATGAGGTTCTTACACACGATATTGCCACTTGTCCTCTCTTTGACCATAACCTCATACTTACCGTGAGAGAGCTACTTCGCCATGCCATCTTATATGCAACGCAAGTACATCGATCTTATCCGTGAAGCATCTTCAAAGTGGGTCAACTGGGATCCACACATCGAAATCCGAGTCAGTGTTCATCGTGGTTATTTCGTCCATTCCCAATATTTAAATACGATCTTCTCTTGATCCACACTGGCAGGTCGGCGCATATGGCACAGTCGATAAAGAGACGGGGGATTTGATAGTGGAAGGCAACATCTATGATCTTGAATTCCAGGGGGAGTTGGACAAGCAAGGTGTCAAGTTCAACTTGGCCGACTACCCGCCACAGGAGGGTCCAGTTGAAGATGATTTCGTCGTCGCCTCGCGCGGAGCCAAACGACAGGACCTGAATGCGGACAAAGCAGCGTGCGTACTGGTTCCGCATCATGACATGGCCTGACTCAATGTATACAATCACAGGGACGTCCCTGGTATCGCCAATGCATCCGTCAAAAGACAATGGTTGTTCCAGCGCGGCAAGCGGGACGCCGTCCTCATCATGCACAGCCCCCGTCAGGTCTTCCTCCCCCCCAACGTCATACTGGAACCCCTCTACCAAGTGGACAAACTCATCGACAAGTGGCTCGTCACAAGCATTCACCTGTGCCCTGCGTACTCAATGTATCTCTCAGACATGTGTATGGTCGCCGTTTTGCTTCGTTGCTCCGCACCCATTGCTGATAACGTTCGACGATACAGCGGGCGATAAGGTCTCTCTCGCTCTTGTAGCCCAAGCGCCTATCGCCGGTGTTGTTGGAGACACCGCAGGTGCCAACGATGGCTTGAGCTGGTCGGTCGATGCCCGAACTGGGCTCGTTCGTAAAGCATGCGATCCAGCGGGCAATTACTCATTCACCACCCTCTATTCTCTGAGACGTCCCATTAAACGATTCAGGAGATTCATCCGGGACACTATTAGGCCTGACCCAACCGGCGACGGCTTGTCAGTATAGTCCACTTTGTGTGTCTATGTGGCCGTGACTCTCGACTGACACACGGTCATTGTGTCCACACCAGATGGTTCAATGACTCCCCTCCATGGGACCCGCTTGATGAGGAGGGTGAAGAGGATGAATTCGATCCGGTCAGGGTGTTTTTTTTTTCCATCCGTCGTCGGCTTCTCACAGCATCATCGCGTTTCAGGCCATCAGAGCAGTTGACCCATTCAAACAACCAGCCCCGTGAGGAAGAGCGATATAACACATGGATCTCATTCCTCCCAACATATGGCCTTGTTGTCTCTGTCGATGTGACCGTTGATCAGGCCTTCAGGCTCGATGCGATGTACTTATATACGATGATTTCGCGAGCTTTTGTCTTTTTTTTTTTTTTCATTTATATTTGATTCCGTGTCAGACATGACATGCGGTGTACCTATCATGTATGTATATCATGGAAACAGCACGACGAGTGCGAGAGTGACTGTCCTGAGCGGACACGGAGATGAGGCAGATTAATCCGTGAACGGAGGGGATTACAGTATTGAATGACGTCAGTTTAACATGATTGGAGATTTCACGCAGGATAGCGAAAATACCAAAAGTTTGAGTATAACAGGCAGCTCGGTTCTCAAGTCATTTTCTCTTCTTCTATAAATTCGACAATGACGCTGTTGAAATGAGCAGCGGCGTGAAAGGATTGACGAGGACGTAGCTGTGGTATAATGTCCGCTCTGAAGACTGGACTCACCATATCGTTCGGCCAGATATGCACCTTGCATACATGACGGTTACAGCAACATCCTTTCGCTAGATCAAGTCAACAACGACAGAAAATATAGAGAATGTACCTGCAGTGCGCCAAACCCTGCGAGATCCACCGATATCACCCCACTTTAATGACCCACGCTTGGGGCTCTGCATTCTAAGTGTCTGCTATATTTTAAGCTCTGGTCATCCGAGTCCTCTTCGGAAGCATCACCCCGCAACCTTGAAAGGTGAGTGGACCGTTCGTGAACGCGTAGGTTCTCTTTCGATGTTGGCCATCCTAGGAACAGTAGTGCTGTTGAACTCGTTAGAGCGCAGGCTCGGTGACGCGATACCGAACAAAACTACGGCGTACTCGACACCGAGAATTCGGTTGGTCAACAATGACTTGCTACCCCCCCATTGAGCATTATACCAGCGACCGAGCGAGACTCGATGTCCACCGGCTTTACATCTGTTTCGGTGTGAAACAATGTAAATGGTAAACTGTCACGTAGGAGAGCCTCAAGCTGTCCCAGGAACTGTCATTTCTGTCAAAGGGGCAAATCAACTAGAGAGCTGGAACACTGAACCTGGGGAGGCTACAGACATCGCGATGACGGTGACGAATGTGCCACAGAACGAGCATTCGGCGCTTCTGATCCGGCGCCCCTGGTTCCGCCGGACACAGAAGCGTAACGCCCACTGCAAAGAGTAGCAACCCAGGCAGAGAGTTGATGCCAAGGTCACCGTGACGGTGACCAAGTCAATGTTTTCCGCGAGTACTTACCATCGTTGCTTTGCATTCCATCTAGCGACTTATTGTCAGGCCCTGAGGGACCAGGACCAAAAATCACATACTTATGTGGGCGACCCTTAGGGTCGCGCATAAGTTCTCCGTACTTTCCATGTGAGCTTGCCATTTTGAAATATGTCAAATGGAAGCAGCGGTACGGGAATCAAAGCATTCATTCGCGGAAGTCTGTTGGAAGTGGACCAGGAACAATATAAAGTTCGCGCGATAATGCTGGGATTTGGGTTTGATTTGCGTTGCTTGCGTTGCGATAGGGAACGGAACTAGGTACGGGCCCATCGGAAGAATGAGGTGAGACCACCTCCGACGGAAGGGGCATCCACCAGCTGACTCTGTTGACTCATCAATGTTCGGTGATACACACAGTTCACGTTCGTGAGTTAGATAGCACACACACGTAATGTCCAACGAGGAGCCCAGCTCGAAGGACAATAAACATGGAAGAAAAATGACAATGTTGCCTCTCAAGTAGGGGACCAAAATATGACTCACAACTTGGAACAACTCGCCACCACTACCACAAATATCGACTTTCCCTGGCGATCAAGTATGTAGCATTGGAGTCACAGCATATCTTGGAGTCTTGGCGCTGCCTTGCAACTCCATGCGAAAGTTCAGCCCTAGTACTCCTTGACCACTGTAGCCTATTTCTGAGAAGACCTACGACGTGCCGACGCGATGTGTCAGTACCTGTGAACGAGGAACCAAAAAAAAAAAAAAATTCAAGACAACTGAACACCGGGGCAAGGTGACGATCGCGACATTGACAAGCAAGCAATCGCTGACAAAGGCCCACTTTAGACTATGACATTTTTGGGCATATATGTTGTCATCCCTCACGCGCACGTACTTACGCAGGCGTGTTGGTGGTAACCTGCACTGAGCACTTTCGAGCAAGCACCAAAGTTGAACGTTGAATTTTCGTTCATCGTGATTCTTTGGGCGCAATGCATCGGCGCGTCACGCCGCTGGCGCCTGCTTCCAGGGCTCCAAGTAATACCCTTTCAGCATTTTTCGGGCCGCCGACAGGGAACCGCCGACTAAGCCCATCCATCCTGACTCCACCGCTCATGTGTTGATGGACCTCCCATTCTACTGCTCCTTGGGTACGTACATATCACAAGACGCATAGGCGCTGATATAAATATCAAACCCTCGCCAACACGGTTCCACATCGAACTCGCTTCCGTGCCAATCTGGATACTGTGACTTAACCGCAGCAGCGTGGGCTTGATGGACTTGAATTGCTCGGGATCGAACATGAACATGCTTTGAAGACATCTTACTGACTGTTTTTTTACGTTGCTTGGACATGGCCCAACCAAAACTAACGGAGTGTCGTCTCGCAGGCAGTTTGGCCCAGACGTCGAAGCAGAGCAAGTTAGTGGGAGAGCGCACTGAGCAGCGCGCCAAACGGTCGACGTTAAGCGCGTTGTGGACAGTACAAGATTCTCACGTAATGGTACTATGTTTATTGTATGCTCAACAGCACAGTCTTTATTCACTGACAAGCCTGAGATTCCAGGGTTTTACTTAGACACTTAGCAACCTCTAGGCACGTTCGTACCCACGTCATCGTAGGTGGGCCCGTGCTGCAGTCCGCTCAATATGGGCTTAAATTGTCGAATTCGGTTTGGTAAATGCGAAATCGTTCCCCACACCGGTACGACTCGCCGTACGAGGAATACATTGAATCCTTGATGCCGTGCCGCGACTTCTTCCTTCCGATTTGGTCGGGTAGCTGGCCGTAAACCTGACCAAAAATTAATTCCCACTGGTTGACGTCCCTGTAATATTTCTCTCCAGTAATGGCTCCAATGTGTGTGGTTTAATTACTCGGTCACGACAAGTATTGATAAAGACATAATTGTAAGATCGCACCGCCATTTCGCAGGCTTCAGTCGCCCCGCCCTCTCCTCTCCCCCGCCCTGCCAATGTCGCATTCTTCCTATGGGCCAAACGAGCCGGCCCATATCCGCCTTGATGAAGCGACATGGCTCCAAGGTGCCTTTCTGAGCAGCCTCCTCTGCGGCGTGCAGATCACACTTTCCGCCTTGTCTTTTCTCGCAGTGCTCAAACAGCGCATGCGTCGTCGACTGCGAATTGCCCTCCTGGTATACATCTCCCTCTTATGCGCAGTCATGACAGTTGGACAACAGTTCGCCTTGCTGTTTATCCAGATGGGCTTCATCGAGTCGCGAAATTACCCAGGCGGACCGAACGCATTCCTCAGTGATCGATATACGACGCCAGTCGATATGGCGTCGACGATCCTGTTCGTGTTCGCGAATTGGATGATGGAGTCGTTGTTGGTGAGTGTTGAAGCTTGGATGTCGAAGGGGTGATCACCTTTGAGTGTCAAAGGTATGGCGGTGTAAAGTTGTTTGCAACACGGGCGATCGATCTGTGTGGATCGGAGTCGTCCTTCCGTCCATGCTGTTGGTTTCCGAGTACGGTGCGTCCTGATCGCCATCCTGGGTCACGACAAAGCATACTAACGCCTGCCCTCCCATGTTCTGATTGGGACACATACAGTCACCGGCAGCCTGTTCCTCTACCACATGGTGCATGATGAGTATGTGCCAGTGCTCGACTACGCACTCGTGTACTCGGGCCTATCCATCTTGTTGAATGTCGTCGTGACGGGCGTCATTGCGGGGAGACTCTTGCTACATCGACGGCGGATGGTGAAACAGTTTGGGCCAGGGCACGGATCGCGATACGCCAGCGTTGCGGCCATAGTGATCGAGTCCGCGTCGTTCTACACGGGATTTGTCTTCCTCGTTATCATCTTCTTCTGCGTTGGCACGTCAGCATCGAACATCCTCCAACAGACGGTTGCGCAGGTCGAGGTAAGCCGCCAATGGTACATTGCATGATGTGAATACGACTGAGTACTGAGTGACGCTCCGTCGGGTTGACACATCCGATAGTGCATCGCGTCGCTGTTGATCATTTACCGGATCGCGCAGGGGAAGGACTGGAAATGCGACGCAGGCGTGTCGTCGGCCGACTGGAGGGGAGAATCGGAGCCACAGGTGGTCGATATAGAGGTGGTGGCTCACTCTGCTCGGACGAGTGTGTATGCACCGACCGTATCGAGTAAGGAGAACGAGATGCAGACGAGCGAGAGTTCGGTCGATGCGACGCTCGCTCGGGACGACGCGGGTTAGAAGCGGATATTCCCGTCATGCTCATGGTCTATTTCGCACCGACTTGGCATTCCCTGGTACTCGGGGTCAGGGGAAGGGGGACGGGGGAAGGGACGGACGCGCCGGGTTGGATTTTACCCATCGTGATGATCATTGCCTGTGTCGCAATATCCGAGTTCAGATCATCGGGCACGTTCGACGGATGTACATATGTGACACACCATTGTACATACCAGCGACCACAAACCATGCCTTGATTTTGGTCCTGAGCGTGGTGTACACGACGAAGCATTATGTACGTTGCCAGCATCTGCCAGCCGGAGGTGTGACTTGACCCAAACGGGCTTCCTGAGGGCCTGACGAGTCCCAATGCGCAGGGTGCCAATGAATTGCGTACGGCTTGAACTGTTAATTGTCATAACCACATAGCTCGAAGAACTTCGGAAGAAGTCATGCCAAACTCGGTTGTATGTGTGGATCTAGCAGTGAAAAAGCCAAAAAAAAAAAAAAAAAGAGTTGCTTACTTCTATGAGCAAGGGGCATGTGGCTGAAAGGAAAGTAAAATGAGACATGACATGTAAAAGGCGTGCGAGAAAACCTGAAGATGGTGAACGTTAACTTTGGAGGGCGGGTACAGTATGAGTAGAGAGTCCCGACGGGCCGATGGGCCGCCCCGCAGCCTTTATTTTCACACACTCTCACACGGAGCGTGGGTCGGGTGTGCGCGGTATAATAAAATCTATCGTAGGTACTTGCCATAAGTTATACCTAAGTATCTACAACACGTCACAAAAAAAATTCTCGGAGATCGACAAAAAAGAGCGGGACGTCTCGTCCTAATGCAAGTTACCTCTAACAAGCTATTCAGAGAAAACGTGGGTGGATCAGGACACCTAGTGTGCCCTGCGTTGACATACCATCTCAGACGGTTGATCCATCGTGTCATGTGAGATTTTAAAAGAGGTGCTGTAGGGGATGGGCATCGGGGAAGCAAGGAATCGACACATGACGCAGTAGATTATCGTATCCAAAAGAGAAAACGGAGGTGAAGGAAATAGGAATCACAGAGACGGCAGCAAGAGCAAACGCTAGCATCTTTCCAAAGAGGTTCCATGTCGTCCGTAATCTGCCACAATGTGCACGAGTGAGTGCTGTCAGTACGGTAATAGCTGGAGAGAAGAGGGGACGGCTAGATAGAAAAGGAGATAGTCGAAGAGTAGACCAGGTGAGTACTTGAGTGAACGCCCGAGCCTAGAGTCTGAAGCCGGACGCGGAGCGGTTACGCCAACACCCCATCGAGCCATCCAAGGATCTTGAACAGGCCCCACAGACATCCTCCAGCGATAACGGGTAAACTCAGATTGTCGTCCACCCCACCAAGATCTAACACCCACGTGACCAATCCCGTCAGTCAACATAGCAAACACGCAGCAGAGAACACGCACCAAGGGCCTCTGCGATGCCGGTCACGAGGCCAGCGACGACACCGATGGTGAGCAAACCCACCCATCCAGCAAACGTCGGCGGGGACCCAGGTCCTCCACGAGCACCCCCGCTGAAACTCTGCGAGACCCCACCCTGCCATGTCCACGTCAACCCGTGCTCTCTCAGGGGTGCGAGCAACGTCCAGAATCCCGTGGCGATAACCGCACCGGTGAGCGTGGCGGCGGCGAATCCTGCCAAACTCTTACGCGGCGCAAGCGGGAAGATGCCAAAGAGGCGTTTTGGGAGGCGGGGTGTTCGGCTGCCGTAGAGTCGGCCGAAGGTAGACGCGGCTGTGTCGGCCCAAGAAAGGCTGTGTAGATACGGAGGGTCAGTACGATGTGAGATGGACAGGGAGTGAAAGGCGACATACATGAGGACAGAGACGACGGCAATGTCGAGGGGGAGCGTAACGAGGACGATATTGACGCCAAGTATATACCATATGACACCATTCGAGGATTTCTGCACGGACCATCGATCATCAGCGTCAGAGGACCACGCCGGGGCACGCACACACACACCTTTTCGCTATCACGCATAAAGATGCCGACGCATTTCTCGAAAGCGTACTCCAAAGAAGGGAAACGTAATCGGAGGATGTCTATGGGTATCAACACAGCCAGTGCAGAACTCAGTGCGATGATGACGCGCTGACGGTCCCCATTCGAAGTATAGAGGTATAGCGTAACGAATCCTGTTCGACGCGCCTCTCTATCAGCCAACCGACACACAGGAGACAAGTCACACGCCCAAGTGTACGTACCGATCGACGAATGCAAAGCCTTTCGCGGAACCTCCCAGTCGATCGCACTCACATTTGGTTTGAGAGCGCCGTTGGGTGGTGGTGCCGTGCCGTTGGGGGTTGAGTTGGCATGCTTGGACTTGCGTATGGGGGAGACCGAGGCACGAGTGTCGGCCTCCTCGACGAGTTCTTCGATAGTAGACTCGCCACCGCTGAGACGGATGTTGTGCTGAGAGCCCTGGTGTGCGGCATGCTTGCGTCTGTGGGCTCTCTTGGCGGACATGCCACCAGGGAGAGGAACGGGGGAGGGTGTGGTGGACGGGGAGGAGAACAAAATTTTTGGAGACGAGGAGCGACGGGGAATGGAGGGGGTGCGGGAGCGGGAGGAGGAGCGTCGTGGCTGGTCGTGAGCGAGGCCGAGCGAAAAGGCGTCGTTGGCGGGGAGAGTCATGATTGCACCAAGGGCAGCTTCAAAATCCGCGCTCTCTCTTTGCGTCCACGGTGGCTATGTCAAGATGAACCAACATAACATTCATGTTTACAAAAAGATATCGACTCTACAGTGAACCCTGGTTCATGGTAATACAGACCAGCGTTGTTTGGTTTCGAGAGACTATCCATGTTTCGGAGCATTAAAACGAAGGCCGGGTAGGAAGAAAGAGCCTCGTCAATCGTAGTTATAACTCCGAGAGTATCATAGCGTCGACAAGTTGCAGGTTGTAACGCTCACACGACTCATATTCTATGGAGGGCGTCAACCCAGTCTGTCACCGAGAGAAGACGGACGATACGCACCAAGACATGATCAATTCCAGTGTCGTTGTCAATGCTACACAATGGCGGGCAGCGTCGGGTTTTCAACTTAGCGACACGTGACCAATAACTCTGCCGCGTCGCAAACTTCTGGAAATTCATAAGGCCCTACTCCTCTACTTGGCCCCATCGTCACTACCTCGCACGCCCTCGGTGCATCGGTGCAGCACGACACCATCGCCCTGCGGGGTTGAAAGACGGCGAGTACACCCTCGTAGAATTGAACGCAAATGCATGCGAATTCATCATGCCTGGCATGATCGATACACATGTCGTACGTTTGATCCCCCTCATCGCGCGCACTGAGCACCGAGCGCTGAGCATCCATCACACCTCGCACAGCGCGCCTGCCAGTTCCCCCACTTGGGCACGTGCGTATATCGCCAATGCACACGTCGAAACGTGCCTCGAACGCGCTAACGTATCATCCCTGATTATCGTCAGTGGCGGTGACCGCGAACTCCCCGAATGGCTTCTCGAATACGTTTTCCCCGTGGAAACCAAGTTCGAAGACAAGGGCGTATCGTGCTTGCCAAGTTTACCGTGTCTGCCGTGTTTGCCATGCTTGATGCTTGCGGCGCTTGCAGTGCTCGTGCTTATAACGCTCTTCGTCCACTTCCGCTTGGATGGCGAGCATCTTTGACACCGTACTTGCCATCTGAATCGTGTACAAGACTGACGGCCACCGCCAAGGCCAACCTAGGAAAAAAAAACAGGTGGTAGGAGGGGGGATGATTATCATGAGCGATCCAAGTGCCAAAAATGAGGGCTGCACGCCATACCTTGACACCATGATCCAACAACAACCCGACCCTCACCACCCCGCTGCTCAAATAAAAGTTGCTCGTCGGACAATGCGCTTCCCCCGCGCCTCGCTCCGCGATCAGGGCCATCTCCTCTTCCGTCAACCATACCCCATGTCCGAGAATCATGTTGCTCCGCAGGAGACCAAAACGGTCGTATATCGCCGCGTAGGATTCGGCGTCAAAGCGCATCTTCCACTTCCCGTCGGTTTTCGGAGACGTTGGTCTGGATGGAAACGTGGGGCAAGGACGCGGCGAGTTTGCCGAGGTCGATGAGGAGCTATTCGCTGCAGGACAGTACGAAACGGGGGGGTGATGATGGGGTGGACGAGTGGATCATTGGCGTGTGAGAAGGGGAGGCCTTGGATGTGCTCGATTAGCGCGATGGTGTCCTCCAGGGAGGCTCGGCCGTTTTCTCGATGTGGTAACCGGGACAGTTCTGGTCGATGTTGCATTTCTGTTAGGGGGTCCTGTGCGCGAGCTTGACTGCAACGCCGAGTTGGTGAGAAAACCTACACCGACGAGCGCCGTTGGCCTAGGATGAGTTCTCTTTCAGCAAGATAGCATGTATGGAAGGTTAAGGTTACCTTTCTTGTGGATGATATCCGCGAGGGTAGTAGCGGCTCGTTGTCGTCTATCGACCATGAGCCGGCTATTGGCACACAGCGTGTACGTGATATGCAATGGATGACGGCGCGACCGCTCCGACTTGCCCCCCCCCCCTTTGATTCATCCTCTGATTCGGACTCGGATTCGAAGGCAGAGGCAGAAGCAGCACGCCACCGTAAACACCATAAACACCACGCACACTACCACCAACACAAACACTCCAAAGGCCCCTTGACCGACCAAAAACGTTGCGACGCTCCTCTACCTCGCGACCCTCGGCGGCGGAGAGCTCTGCTGCCTGCAAGACGGCGTCGGGTCCTTTGCGGTCGGCAAAGCGTTTGATGCGCTGTACGTCAACCTGGACGACGCCACAGGGGGGGACCTGGCGGTGTGGGGCGAGGCGGTGGTTGGAGCGGTTCTTGTTTGGTGGGGATAATCGGAACGTGAGGCGGGTGTTTGTGCAAGGGGTGGTGGTTGGTGGGGAGGATTCACATGCGGTGTGTCGAGAGTGATGGGGATATGTAAATCTGTGTAAGTACGATCATCGGCGCTTGTTGCATAGGGTGTCATAGTTGTACCAGTGTACTGCGGTAGAGATGAAGGAACGGGACCGATAGATCCTTGTAAGCGTACTTGATGTCCTCAATATTGTTGTCGACTCTGTATGTTTTGGCGTACAAGCAGCGGAAATATATGTAGCCCAAGCGGGGCTCGAAAGGTGCAGGGAGCCTCGACGTTGACACCGACGGACTCACATATTGCTCAGAGAACCGCGCACGAGAAGTTGGCATATG